>JAODKN010016311.1:0-12057 GCA_026774425.1 Petrocephalus zakoni | reverse complement strand
GGGGATTTTTGTGGCGGGGGGGTCAAGCAGCTGAAGGCAAAGTGAATGGGGGCATCGGAAAGAGGGAAGGAAGGACAACCCGAAAGAGTAAAAGACTGGTCAGTTTTTTTTTTTTTGGTGTTTTTCTTTTGAAACCTCCACCTTCTCCTCCACGCTGTTCGGCGATGGAGGCTCTCGGATCGTGGCCGGTGGCGGCCATCACCCGCTGCCAAGGACGAGCGGCGGGAGAGCCGAAGGAGACAGCCTTTGAAGCGGACCGGAGTCGCGGATGTGCTTAGTGGACGCGGCCTAACCAGCGCCACCATCTGTCTCCTCGACGCCCTCTGGATTTACTCAAAATCTTCCATTTTCTTTACTTCTCAGAGTTGGGGGGAAAAATTGTTTAGTGGGTTCTTGTCTTTTTTCTTTTTTCTTCTTTTGGTGCGACACAGTTGCCAGGAAGCCATGAACTAAAACTCTTGGGCTGTTCTGTTGGCCGGTGACGGTCGGAAGGGGGGGAGGGGGGTAGACAGGAAAAAGGACTTCTCAGAAACTCGGAGGTAGGTGTTTTGCTGTTCCTCGCCGGCTTTCTGACTTGATTCAATTCTCTCTCCTCCCCGCTTCCTCGAGCGCTCTCGCTCATACGCACACGAGCGCTCGGGCGCTCGCTCGCTCGCAGGCACACACGCACCGGCACACGGGCAGGCGGGCAGTGCTGGTGGGGGTTAGCGTCCCACTCCGCTAATGGAAAACCTTAAACCAGGCTAGGGCCAAGTTCTGCCTTCCCGTGCCGAATCCCCCGGACGATGCCGAATTATGAACGTGCTACATCATGAGGCTGTTGCGGCAGGTAACTGTGCTCCGTACCTGGAATGCCGTCCTGCTTCTGCTAGTCTACCTCCTGCTGCGGGCGTCGAGTCCGTGTGCCGCCTCGACGCGACCCCAGGGCTGCCCGGCGGTCTGCTCCTGCAGTAACCAGCTCAGTAAGGTGGTCTGTACCCGCCGTGGCCTCACCAGGGTCCCCTCTGGGATCCCCTCCAATGCCCGCTTCCTCAATCTAATGGAGAACAGCATCGAGCTGATCCAGGCGGATACCTTCGGCCACCTCCGGCACCTGGAGCGATTACAGCTGGGCAGGAACGCCATCCGGCAGATCGAGGTGGGCGCCTTCAATGGCCTCACCAACCTCAACACGCTGGAGCTGTTCGACAACCGGCTGACGGTGATCCCGAGCGGGGCCTTCGAGTACCTGTCCCGGCTGCGTGAGCTGTGGCTCAGGAATAACCCCGTCGAGAGCATCCCGTCCTATGCCTTCAACCGCGTGCCCTCACTGATGCGTCTGGACCTGGGCGAGCTCCGCAAACTGGAGTACATCTCCGAAGGTGCGTTTGAGGGATTGTACAACTTGAAATATCTGAACCTTGGAATGTGTAACATTAGGGAGATGCCCACCTTGACTCCGTTGGCCGGGCTGGAGGAGCTGGACATTTCAGAGAATTACTTCCCCGTGATCCGACCTGGATCCTTCCGGGGACTGAAATCCCTGAAGAAGCTGTGGATTATGAACTCGCAGGTCAGCTTGATCGAGCGGAACGCCTTCGATGACGTCACGGCGCTGGCAGAGCTGAACCTGGCCCACAACAACCTGACCTCGCTGCCGCACGGGCTCTTCGTGCCCCTGAGGTTCCTGGTGGAGCTTCACCTGCACCACAACCCCTGGAACTGCGACTGCGACGCAGTGTGGCTGGCTGGCTGGCTGCGGGACTACATCCCGACCAACTCGACATGCTGCGGCCGCTGCCACTCCCCGGCACACATGCGGGGCCGCTACCTGGTGGACACGGACCACGCCTCTTTCCAGTGCTCAGCGCCTTTCATCGCCGACGCACCCCGGGACCTTAACATCTCGGCGGAGCGGGTCGCCGAGCTGCGATGCCGGACGGCACCCGCTTCATCCGTGCGCTGGCTGCTGCCCAACGGCACGGTCCTGACGCATGCCTCCACACACCCGCGCATGTCTGTCCACAATGACGGCACACTCAATTTCGCCAACCTGTTGCCCAGTGACACCGGCGTCTACACCTGCATGGTGACCAATGCGGCGGGCAACTCCAATGCCTCTGCCTACGTCAACGTCACCAACGGCGAGCTCAACACATCCAACCTGAGCTACTTCACCACGGTGACGGTGGAGATTGTGGAGGCCCCATCTGACGCCATGTCCAAGCCCAGGGCAGTGACAGCCTCGCCCTCAATCTTCCAGCCGGCATTTATATCCACGCCCACCGTCCTGCTCCAAAACACCAAGACACCGGCACAGGTGTCTGTTCCAACCGCCAATGGCACGGACAAGCCGACCGCCAGTCTAGATGAGGTCATGAAGACCACAAAGATCGTGATCGGCTGCTTTGTGGCCGTCACCCTGCTGGCTGCGGTGATGCTTATCGCTTTCTACAAACTCCGCAAGCGGCACCAGCAGCGTGGCACGGTGGGCACGGCCAGGGCTATCGAGATCACCCTAGTGGGGGACGAAGTGCCCCCTGGCAGCACGGCCACCAGCATACCAGGGGAGGGGCCGCTCTCCTCACCCAGCATCCGGGACCACAACAGCACCTACAGGTCGAACTACACCACCTGCAAATCAGCACACGGCGTCCACTGGACAGAGAAGGATGCTGGCAACTCTCTCCACCGGGGAAGGCCCCGCGCTATAGCTGCCCTCCCCGAGCCCTACATTATAAAGACTCATGCCAAGGAGAAGGTTCAGGAAACACAGATCTGACAGTACTGTCACCTCCTCTGTCATGCAATAGAATGCACAAAGAAAAAGACAAAAAGAGAGAGACCGTGACTCCTTTTGTACAGAGTGCTAAATGAAGTTTTTCTTGTACATGCTTATAAATAAATCATATTCATATATATATACACACATAAGGAGATATATATATATATGAATATACATATATACGGCAAAATCTACGATGGGCTGGTAAGCGGAAAAAAAAAGAAATAAATTAACTATTTTCTAACTTGTAACTTCTATTTAAAAATCGAAATGTTGTCGAATTGCTGTCATGACGACGAGGATCGAGGAATGGATGTTTCGGGGGGCCAAAGGGCATTCTGTACATTTTTAGATGACACTACATAGGTTGCAGTAAATATTGATTTATACGGAGAAGACTTTCTAATAAATGGCCTGAATTGAGTCTTTACAGGTTTATCTTGTAAAAAATTTAAAATAAAAAAACAAAAAAATTAAAAAAAAAAAAAAACACACGCACTAAAGGTCTGTATCATCTTATAAACGAAATGAGAGGATTGTTTTGGATGTGGGTGGGGAGGTGGGGTTGGGGCATTCTGCGGGAATGTACGTGGGACAGATGCAAGTCCGGTGTGCTGCACTGGGGCTGCGCCGAGCAGCAGCGCAGGACTGCAGCACAGTTTAACCCTGCGCTTTCCGGATGCTGGTCTGCGGCTTGAAGATGCGTGTGGCTTAAGGGGGAGAGGAGGGCGAGATGGGGAAGAGGGAAAAGGGGGCTGTTTATTCAGATGATGCTGCATCGATCTCTGAAATTTACTCATGGTATGCGTGTGAATTATTCAATAGATGTTTTAAAAAAAAAAAAAAGTGTTATCGACCTGTAAGCACAGTAGACGATCCAGATAGTAATTAGGGAATTAAATTGTTTGCGGTTTGACAGCGACTCGCTGTGAAAAGAGAAATGAAGTTTACTTTGGCGTTGAAAATTATCATTTGGATTCTGGCTTTCATTTTTTTCCCTCAAGTCGCTGGACCACTGCCAATTTATCACAGAGAGGGCTGTTTATTTATGACAAATCGGAGTCTGTTTAAATAAAAGCTGCCCCCCCCTCCCTTAGCTCTGAGCAATGGGAATGTGGCCCCCCCTGCTCATTGAGCTGTCAGTGAATTGATGCCGGGGTATCAGCGCACTCCGGATTGCCATGCAGGACAGCGAGGCGCTCTCGCTATACATTGCTGCATTGTCGGCGACTCTGCCCCCCATCCTCTGAGGAGCACTGAGGGGCGGATTATGTAAATGGGGTTAACACCCACCCCCCCCCCCCACCCCGCAGGCAGTGAATGGGCAGCTTCTACAGCACAGCGGCATCTGGGAAGGGTCGAATTGAGGATGCGCCTTGAGCGCCCACCGGTGTCTGGTCCAAGGGCCGCTACACTAACCGTGGGGCCAACGGCAAAGGCAGGACAAGCTGCAGACTGCTGGTTCCTGGCCAAGGAAAGGGAGAACTTACGTAGCTGTTGTGAATGCATGGTGAATGCACCGTAGCTTAAAAGGAAACCGGACACAAAGCGAGAGCGAGTTTCACCCCCCTGCCTATCCCAGAGGACTGGCTGACACGAGCCCCCCCAGTGGCATTTTGGGGGAGGTCCCGGCCAGGGATGCGGGTGCAGGCTTCCAGACGCGTTAGCTTCATTAGGCCCCATGCCACGACGCATCGCCCAGCACCAACGCATATGCTTTCTGCGGAGATTTTTAAGCACGCTGAGAAACAGTAGGGGCCATTGAGGCTAGCAGCACCTCGGCGAAATACTAACCAGACACCCACCCCGCCCCCAACCTGGAAGGAAACGGGGGAGGGACTCATTAGCAATTAGCAAAGTAGAGGGAGAAGAAACGTGGGCAGGAAGGCGGTGCAAGATGACGAAGGACGGGGGGGGGGCAGTGCATGGATGGGGAGCTGGCAGACACACTGTGTGGGGGAGGGGGGGTGGCATCTTGAGCAGGCAGGGATATCGCAGGCCCATCTCTGCTCGTAGTAATTAACACGTCGCCAAACGCGGCAGACCGCAGGAATGGCATGGGGGGGGGGGGGCTGTAATGACCCCCCACCACTCAATATCTCTGTCACAAGCCTATTTCAGGGAATGGGTTTTGTGTTTAGTGGGAAACGCTGTTTGAGGCCACTCAGGCCGGGGGGGCTGACAGGCCACCATCTTAACACCAAAACATTTTGCAAATTTAAGCTGTGCTCCCTTTGCCCGACATCGGGGATTCCCATCAGTTAATGAAGCCTCAGGGTGAGGAATGCTGGTCTGGTAGATGTTTGCTGGGATCTGTGAGCGATCCGCGACCCTCCCCAGCCACACACACGTGCCGGGTTCACAAAGCCACTTTTATTCAATGCTCACTTGACATGGGTAGCTTTCAAAAAGGGCAAGCAAAGTGGTCACGTCTCCTATGAGGGATCCAGTCCCAAGCCTATAGTGCAGGATCTCATCTAAATCAATGTGACTGTCCTGGACATGGTGCCTGACCAGCTCCCCACCTATAATTATCAGATTAATTACTAATCTCACAGCCTCATCATAAGATCGGTGCATCCCTCTAAATTTCCCCACCAAAGATGAGCTGAGGCCCTGCAGCTGACAGCACAGCTCACAATTTCTGTGCCTCATTTTATTTTATCATCAAAAAAAACTGTTATTCGCAAATACTGCAGTGGAGGGGGGAAAAGGTGAATATGAAAAGCGCGCCAAGCCCGCTACCCTTCGGATCGCTGTCTGATACAAGCAAAAAGAACGTAAACATTTCCACTTTTTCTAAAATTAAGAGGGACTTGTCAAATGTGTTTTCAAAGAGGTGGGGGGACCCCCCCAGAGGAAGAAGGGTATACTCTCATTTACTTCATCTGGGCCTTGATGCCAGTCCTTAGGCCCGAGTTCTGTTTTTTCCAGGTCAGGAAAGGCCCACCGCTCTCCGCTCCGGTTCCCCTACGCTGGTGCCAAAATGGCTGCCTTTTCTGCTCATTTGCCTGCCTGCAGAGTCTCACCCTAAGCCCTCTTTATGATGGCCATTTTAATTGAACACAACACCACCAGGGACCCTTTGCTGCCCTTTCGCAGACAGGCCACTGTACCAGAGGGCTGAAAGGAATAACTCCTCCCCAGAAAGATGAATTCAGCCAGCTGCCTCCCCCAGCAGGTCATCATAAAAACTGATGATTTTTTTTTTTTTTCCAGTCGACTGATCATTAAGGATATTCCTTGGAAAAGGTTCATTAATCAGCTGTATGCGCTGGACACAAGGCTACCCTGTACACAGGCTGAAGGGTAGCTTACAATAGCATACCGCGGTTCGTATTTTTGCTCAATAACAGGTACCTTTTTAAGAGTCTTAGGTTAAGCTCTAGGACAGACATCAGTAACTCATGACCCTTTTACCAGTGGAGAGAAAAGGGCTACATTAACCGCTATTAACGGGGTACAGGGTCCCCACCGACTGGGACAAGAAACTGCCTTAACCGATTTGATTCAACTCGTGCGAAACGCAGTATCTGTGTAATCAAACAAGCGGCTTTGCTCAAACAAGAGGCAGAGATGTCCTTCAGCTAACAATGAGAGCGACATGCTAACTGTCAGTCACTTCCCACGCTGACCCGCACTCAGAGGCCCGTAATGAGTTTATAAACCTCGAGTCAATTGTATCACATTAGATGAATCACCCGCCTCCCTCAGTCATCCCGATGCTATTTAAACAAGCAGAGAAGCCATGGTAGAGGATTGGCCTCACCACTTTGACGGAGATACCAGGCTCAGGTTCTACGGGGGGGGGCAGAAACTGATTGGACTGCACTAGTGTGGGTCCTTAACATGTCTCATCTGACATCTGGTTCTGCCCTGGTAGAGGAGCTGTGAGGTTCAGTTCACTGGAGCCAATCAATAGGAACACGGTGAAAGGCTGATTATAACGTTCACACTGTAGGGCAATCCAGAGGGAGAAACATGAGATCCACTGCTCTTACTTAGCATAAACCTTAAAAAAGAAGAAAATAAAGAAAAAAAATCTAAATGGGGACCTTCCAATCATTTCTATGGGGAAAACCCTAATCTCAACCACGACATCCTTAACCCCTACCCATCCCTAACTTTAATCATAAGTAACCAACCCAAATACACGATTTTGGCATTTTTAGTTTTTTGATGGCACTCACAGATTTCTATAAACTGAGGTTATCCAAATGAGGACCTGAAAAGATGTCCCCAAAAGTAGGGAAGTGTCAGGTTTTACCACACTTTGGGGGCATTTTGGTCCTCAAATGTGATCTATGCAAACTCCCCCCCAAACACACACACACACACACACACACTCCAAGCACTGAAACAGTAGAGAAGCCACACTGCAGACAGGAGGGAGATGTACGACATGTATTGACAAATTACGAGACACAGAATGAGACTAACAGAATTCGGTTATGCGAGATATTTCGATAGCGATTAGTAATAGCAGACCCTGTTTGTGTGCGAGAGCAAAGAGTGCTTAACCGCACCTTGGTCCCTCGCAGAGTGAGATGCATGTCCCTCTCTAAGCTGCTCTCCATCTGAATGCCCAATCGCTCGCTCTGATCTACATGCGAATTTTACGCGTCAAAGCAGCTGAAGCGATTTTATTAACGCGTCCATTTTAAATAAACATTAAAATGCTCACTTAAAACAGCAGCTTCGGCAGAGGTGGAATATACTGGAAGACAAACTAGAATAAATCAGACACGAAAATATAAGCCAGAACAAACAGTGTGGAAAGGCAGCAAAAACCTGGGCCATCCAGCCACCCCCAGCAACAGGAACGACATCCCGAAATCCCACAGCCGGCCCGCCTGAAAGGCAGAAAACTGCTGGTGAATCACTGCAGAGACGTCCAAACAACCGGAGGACCCCGTTATCACAGGAATCAATGACCGCCGCAGAAGAGGTGGACGCAGCCATCTACCACCATATTCCCAGGGAAGTCCTTTTCAGGACTGATACTAGTTAATCTCAGCAGTAACCAAAGCTTTAGAAGAGAAGGATCTAAATATTGAGAGGCCAAAGCTAGCTTAACCATTACACATCTCTACCAAGGACAGAATACAGGTTATTAAACTAATCCTCTCTGACAAACTCTGACAAACTGAATGATTTTTATTAAATCAGCCAGTGCAGGTCCTAGGATTTCTTTAATAAAGACGACATATCTTATTCAATTCCTTATTCCAACCACGGGTGAGTTCATTAAGACTGCTCAGCCAATCAAAACAGAGGGAACAAAAGCACAGCTTCAGATGCGTTCAACCCGGGGTCTGACGCTCCATCCCCCTCCCCAGGGATCCCGCGTCGCGTCGGGGGAGCGCCAGCGCGTGACATTATTAAATAGGTTTGTTTAGGAAACAAGAGCGCACTCAAATTGCACGTTGCGCTAATGACGAAGAACCTCCTGCGCTCTCCCCGTCACGCACCATCAGCGGGCGGTCCTAGCGATTCCAGAAAGAGCCGAACAAACGCAGCATGCTGAGGAGAGGAGGGAGTCGCACGTAAGTCAGCTGCTCAGCCTTACTCTGTGGAGTGAGGAGGGAACCTGATATGGGGGGTAATTAATGCAATGAAGAGGGAGGGATATGGATAGAGAAGCCTTCTGAAGCCAGGCCTTCACAGGGATCACGGGCTAGGGTCAGGCAGGAAAGCCTTCTGAAGCCAGGCCTTCACAGGGATCAGGGGCTAGGGTCAGGCAGGAAAGCCTTCTGAAGCCAGTTCTTCACAGGTATCAAGGGTTAGGAAGGAAAGCCTTCTGAACCCAGGCCTTCATAGGGATCAAGGGCTAGGAAAGAATGCCTTCTGAACCCAGGCCTTCACAGGGATCAAGTTTTAAGGTTAGGAAGGAAATCATTCTGAAGCCAGGCCTTCACAGAGATCGATGGTTAGGGTTAGGAAGGAAAGCCTCTAAAAGCAGGCCTACACAAGGATCAGGGCGAAGGGTTAGGGAAGGGAAACCTTCTGAAGCCAGGCCTTCACAGAGATCAGGGGTTAGGGTTAGAAAGGACAGAAGCCTTAAGAAGCCAGGCCTTCACAGATCACAGTTAGGAATCATAGAAACGCCTTCTGAAGATAGAGGACTAGGAGGTATAGAGATATAACACAAACTTCAAAGCATGAATAAGGCATTTCTGGTAGTGCTGGGAACTGGCCCATACTATGCTTGAATATGTCTTTCACTTAACAGGCTAAGCACAGTAAATAATAACTTACCTACTCACTACAGGGAGGGCTGGCATTATTTATAGAGATAGAGGCAGAAACATCCAACTAGTCCTTTCAGGGTAGCCGAAAAAGCCCTTTTGATCCTCAGCCCTGTTGGAATGGACAGCTGTAGTCCATGCAACAACCAGAGGCTAAGTGGCTACATAATCAGGCTTTGGTCACGACGTGAAGCTGTGGAAAGAGCTCCAATAGACATCATCCATCTACTGCCATGCTCTGAGTGATTCTCCGTACTCCAGAAACACAAGCACAGACTGGCACCGGCTACCGGCGCGGCTGCGAGGTAGGCCGGGGGTGCTGGTACTGGCGGAAACCTCAGGAAACACCGGGAGGCTCCAGCAACCGGCTCGATGGTATGGGGGGGGAATGGCCGACAGCAAATAGGCCTAAGACTGCAGGAGAGAGTGAGCGGGCCTGGGGGCGGAGTCAGACAACAGCAGCACACACTGAGTTAGTCCACATCACTGCCCGCAGGCCAAGAGTAACAACTGACCACAGACTCGCTTAACTCGAGTGGGGGATTACATTCGGGAAAAATGATGAGTGTTAAAAGGGGGGGGGCAATAACACACAAATCATCACAGAAGGGGTCAGCAGATCGAGATCAGAGGCAAGCCCCGCCCCCACACCCTACTTTGCTTAGCGGTAATACACGACTTAATGGATGCGCAGCTCCGCACAGCTGCAGACCGTAAGCACGAGCGGATGGAGGATGACTCAGAAACAAAACCGTCTCTCACACAGCTGCGAATGCGACCCTGGAGTAGCGACACTGGCCCGCTTGGCAAAGCACCTCCCCTCACGGTACTGGCAAAGTGCTCGACGGGGCGGCCGTTCCCCTCAGCACCTCGACCGCAAATCCATTAGCATTGTCCTCGAGAATCCCGGCGCAGAGACGCTAATCGCTTCCAAAGCACAGAGCAGACGTCCCCAGGCATCAACACCTCCAACGGGATCCTGGAAAAGGAAACTTTAGCATCTCCGATTCAACAGCGGCTGCCAGGCAAGGGACTGAAGCCTCAGGGAAAGCCTATTAGGCCATGACAGTGCCGTAAACCGGCGCTTGCCGTTGTCACTACCACGTTGGCGTTCCCACGGGAACACAGGGAAAGAGGACTGGGTGGATAGACTAGTCCAGGTGAGTTTCGGTAGCTAATAGTGAATGCCAAACACGAAGCTCAAACACCTCAAATGGGGACACTTTCCCCAAAAAAAAAAAAAAAAACACAAATTACTGTGTTTGAGCCGGGGGAAAGAGGAGACTGCTGTAAACAGCGATTAGTATTTTGAGAGAAACGCCAGACATGTTCGCAATCTGGCCGCGGCCTGCGGGGACCTTGAGCGAATTATGCCGTCTCGCTTGTTTACGCACGAAACGGACATGGGGGCCAGAGCCGCATAGAAACAACTGGCATACAGGAAAAGCTATGCTCTCTCTCTGGTGGGGTGACCTCCCGGGCCCCCCCCCAACATCTGGGCCGTACATAGAGACTGCATAAGGGAGAAGTCCGTCACACAGGATGTCATCCCACACGCTCTTCGTCCTCATGGAGACAAGTGGCTCACAGGTGTTCCTGCCTTCCAGATCTGCCCCCATGTTCTGCTTGCACAGAAGGGTACTCAGGACTTCACAAAGAGCTCAACTCGGGTCTGCCGCCTCCCCTTCGACAGTAACTGATCTATACTCTATCTGAACCTCCCCCAAAAGGACACACGTCATACTTCTGACAAGTTCTTAAATTGTCTGGTGGCCAAACCCTGATCACTCAGGAAGCACCAGAGCACCAGAACACCAAGGCCACACCCCCCCCCCCTTGTTGTCTGCAGCAGAGGTTACAGGCCCAGCCGGCCTATCCCAGAGCACACCTTCACAAGGCCCTGTTAACAGCTGGCAGAGATGTAAACAGATCCATCTGCACAGATCCCGCGAACAATGCTGTGTCAACAAGAGCCAGTTATTAAGGAGACTGAGCTGGTGGCGTCGAACGATGGAGGGCAGGGTGGGCCTTACCTGTCCATAAGCCACAGGGGCTCATGAGTAGCAGTTTTGAGGACAGGGTTAGGCCATGCCACACAGAAGCCTGTCCTGTGATCTTCTAAATCGGGGGGAAATTAGATTGACCCCACTTTTATCAGAAGACAAATTCCCAGAAGTTAAGTTAAAAGGAACTGACTGCCAATCCTCCACCATCACTACCACAGCCACTAAACAACAAGACATGGCAATTTAAGCAAGTTACAGTCTTCAATAACCCTGCTTCCTGGGACTTAACATCCTATGTCCACCCTCTTTAAAGCTCGACCCCTTTTACAGTGACCTTTCTGGGGGTTCCCATGCCCAGCCTTCATTAACCAGCGTGACGGCCACAGGCCGGACCACTAACAGACCACAGGGGTTCCTCTGCCCAGTGTCACGGCCAACCTGCCAACTCAGACTCAGGAAATGACTTCATTAGAATACTGACCCCTCCAACCTTAATTCCTTCCTTCCTTCAGGACATTTTCTTTCAACTTTTTAATCTGCATAATCCGACAGTACGTTTTTTTTTTTTTTTAAACTTTTACCAAAATGTCAGCCCTCCCCATCGCTACGGCAATCTCAACAGGCTTTTGATGTGGAAATATCAAATGGGGACCCATGGTCGAACACCCTCCCACGAGTGTGCCTGTCCCCTGGGAACCTGCAGACCTGAGTTCACCCCAACACTCCTACAGCAGACCGAGCCCAGACAGGCTTCAGGAATATTGCTAATTCACAAACCAGCAGAGAGTCTCTCCTCTGAGCCCCCCCCCCACCCCAAGGAAACTCAGCTCACACCCACCACCACTCCCACCAGGGAAACCAGCTGGAGGTACTCAGCTCACACCCACCACCAACCAAACCATCTGCACAGAACAATGCTGTGTCAACAAGAGCCAGTTAAGGAGACTGAGCTGGTGGTGTCAAACGATGGAGGGCAGGGTGGGCCTTACCTGTCCATAAGCCACAGGGGCTCATGAGTAGCAGTTTTGAGGACAGGGTT
>JAODKN010016310.1:0-12074 GCA_026774425.1 Petrocephalus zakoni | reverse complement strand
TTGCAGCTAGAATAGTCATTTACCACATTAACAATGTATAGAGTGTATTTCTGATTAGTTTAAAGTTATCTTCATTGGAAAAAAAGTTTTTCTTTCAAAAATAAGGACATTTCGAAGTGACCCCAAACTTTTGAAGGGTAGTGTATATCCGTCATATTAACAATGTATCGTACATACACTGCCGTATTAATGTCAAAGTAACCGATATGAATTCATACAAATACTGTTAATTTGTCTTATACGGTCTTGTAATCATTTAAAAATCCTTTTATCCCTTTTCTGATAATTAAAACAATGAGTTCATTTGGCCTTCTGTGGCCCAGAGGTAAAAACTCCAGTGATACACACATTGGCCATAGTTTAAATAGTTGCACAATTTAAATGGTTATGGTTATTTATCTTTCTTTTTCTCTGTCTCCAATGACTTTCTTATTCATTGTCTAATATGTGAGATTCGTGATGTAGAGGGTGACATTCTTACTAAAATACCCCTGTCTTGCCCCTATTCCTTGATCCACATCCATGGGACAGATTCTGTCCCATTCCGATCTCAAAGACTGAAGTGTTGTTATTATGATTCCCACTCTCCCTTCCTATTCCACTTGCTGACTATTTGTTCTGTAGGAAAACTGACTCTGATCCAGCAAGAATACCAGAATACTGTCTTATATGAAATATTTTATAGGTGTTCATAAGTGTTTGTGTTGTAGATGGGTATATAAAATTACTATGCCCATGTACGTCTGCTAAAGTTCTATAACACATAGTGTGCTTTATAACTTACTGAGATTGTGACCTAAGACATTAAAATCCATTTTAAAACTTTAAAGCTTTAGTAAGTGCTTTGGTACTAAAATTGATACTGTAGTACAGTTGATTTTAGTAGTTAAGAATTTTCAAAATGTTTATATAACTAAAGTAAAATTGAAGGTGTTCTGCAAAAGCAACCTTGAGGCATATCAGGAATATTAATCTGTTTATCACAGTTAATTTAACTTAAGAAGGTAAGGAGGCCAAAATGATTTTATATGTAATTAAAATATATATGTAAAATCATAAAACAAAAACAAACCTTGAGACGTGAAAGATAGTCAGTCTGTGTGCACCACTTCTGTTTGGACCTTAAAGGTTAGATCTGATTACAACTGCCTTAAAAGAAGATATTTTAGAGGAAGGCAGGGATGAACTACTTGATCTTTTAGACCGCTTGGGTGTAACAGCACTTCCAACACAAGAGAATTTGAAAGGCATCCTGCTAAAAGTGGCACACAAACAATTGATCCAAAAATCAAGGTATGCTGCAGAAAAAATGTCAATAATTGCCAGTCATTCCCTGAAAGAGGCATTTGAGAGCCCACGAGATGTCCTACAAATGTATGAGAATAAAAAGCCAACAACAAGAGAGCTTTTGAAGTTGCTGGAAGCATCCCCTGTTACTCAAGCAGAGAACCAGAGCTTCAGTTTTTTGCAACAGTACATCAGAGGACTAGATGAGGCAGGACTCAGAAAAATATTACGGTTTGTCACAGGGTCAGATGTGATCTGTGTTAAGAAGATTGATATCCTGTTCACAGCAGCAGACGGACTGGGAGGATGACCAGTAGCGCATACCTGTGGGCCAGCTCTGGAACTGCCACAGACATACGCTTCCTACCCAGAACTGCGCACTGAAATGGACAGTATACTGGCCACTGAAAGCTCTTAAACATTCAGCATAGTTTAGATTATGAATGTATCCACAACAGAGGCAGAGGCCTAACTTTTGGGACATGAATATACTCCTGAAGGTAGGGTTCGAGATTTTATGAGGCGAGCATTTATGTGGCTGTTATGTTTATGTTGTCATTTCCAGTGTTTTACTTGTTAGGATAATGTTTAGATAGCTAAAGCATTATAGTGCCTGCCTGTGCTTGAGATATAGAAGTGCATGTAATATTAAATACACAGTGTTTTATTACCTTTTTTAAACAAATTTTGCAGGTCTGTTCCCTTTAAAGCTGTTACTTGTTGAGTTTCCACAGAGAGCGATGAGTACAAGACCTGTGTGTGTAGCTGGGAGATTCATACTGCTATTGTTTTTGACTTAATTGTTTCTGTTTCTTAACTTGTATTCAAGTTTTACTTAAATGTACTGGACTTAAAACCAGCTGGTGGATTTAAACTATTTTATACTATTGTGATGACTGTTCTGCATGTTGTTACTATGAATCCACATTTGTACTTTTCAAACTGAATATTCACAAATTTTTGGTTAATTTGTGTTCATATGGGATGATGCATGAGCCATAGAACCACAATAAGAATCAGGGCATTGTTCTTTTATTCACTATAAATAAAAATAATGGAAAAAAGTTACTTCATCTTTAAAATAGTTTATGTATCACATTTTCAAATATTTTAGTAATTTACAAAAATCTGTCATCATGTAATAGTTTTACTGAATAATGTAATTCCAAATTAAAGATACTGTAAAAACAGTCCACATTGGAAACTCAAGAGTTGAAAAATGATGGGCAGGACACGGCACTCCATGGATTATGCCAGAGCTGGCCAACCCTGCTCCTGGAGAGCTACCACCCTGCAGAGCTTAGGTGCAGCCCTAATTTAACACGCTTGATACTGATAATCAGGCCCTTCAGAAGCATCTCAGTATTAGAGTCAGCTTTGCTTCAACATAGCTGACTCTAATTGAGACGCTTTACAGCTCTATGGCTTCATCTGCTGTAGTAGGTGACAGGAAAAAGTGCTCTGCCATTATAAGGCAGCACAAGCTGAATACCGTTTCATCACAAGGGTGAGGTCCTCTCAGTTGGCATTCTTGTTTACAAACCTCCACTGCTTCCTGAGAAACCTCTTTCAGGTGATCCTGTCCTCCAAATAGACGAGGGATGGTGTACATGAGAATTGGACGTCCACTTGGAGCTACTGCATTTCTGGTGTTGCGAATAATGTGGGTATTCCACAAATGGGCAACTTGCTGCAACTCTTCCTTCAGAAGACTTATATAAGTGAGAAAAGAAAAATTTAACTTTTTGCTATACCACAAATGTTGTAAAAGATGAATTGCACAAAATAATAATAATAATAATATTATAGTTTTATTATTTTATATTTTGTGGTTATTTTTTGTGGATTTATCTGTTTAGTCTTATACTTGTTTATGCATTTCATTTATTATATATTTTTTGTTCTGAGTGCATGGGTAATTGTATCGTATTTGAAACTTCTGATTTGTGTTTTGTGTTAAAATCAACTAAAGCATTTGAACCATTAATGTATCACTTCCTATTTTGATCATGCCATGCCTATTGGAGACCTACACCTACTGGTGCAGATTTAAAGCTAAACGTGTAATTGCAGTCACAGTTACATTCATATTTACATTTATTCATTTCGCAGACGCTTTACTCCAACGCGACTTACAACGTGAATAGTTTACCTGTCAAGTCGAGTGTCGAATATAAGTGCCAAGGAAGGATAAGAAATTCCTAGTATATTGTGGAAAGCTTGCAAATACAATATCCTGTGTAATAAAACTACACAATAACACTAGTAGTCACATCACACCCAAACTATAAATTTTTCCAGGGTTTGCATTCGGGCAAACGCAAGCAAGTATTCGCGGTACCACACTATAGATGTCTTACTTCAATATGCAACTAGTCTGTGCGCATTGTTTCCCCCAAGGAACACCTAAAGTTTTGTTTCTGGCTACACAACTAACACGCGCGCTCGCACACACTCAGACAGAGAGAGAGAAGTACTGTATAGGAACACAGACCCGGCCATACCTCGATGATGTTCAGACAACTAAACAATATAATCTGCTTGTCCAAGAAGTGTCCAGAGAAACAGTCATTGTCTTTCAGTTCCTGGAAACGATTCATCCAGTACTGCGCATGATGCCTTCTTAAAAATGCCCACCTTTCGATCTGCTGATTGTGGAAATATAACAATTACTGATGTGGCGATCCACACTCCATCGTAATAATCTCTGCATCTCTACCAGTGTGACATTTTATGTTCCCAGATCTGCGCGAATTCTGGCAGCTGTCCCCGTCTTCTTTTCAACTTCTGTCATGAAATAACTAGATATTATCCTAGGATTGTGGTTTGTTGAATAGGCATGTACCATATCATTAGCCTTGGAAAACCATCAATTGCTCCTTTTATACAAATTGCAAAAGGCTTTAATTTGTCATATAACACGGCCAATTCGCCATTAGTAGAGCTTGTGAAAGCTTGTATCAGAGACGGATCAACAGAGTCAACATGCCACATAAAATTAGACCCAGGATTAATGTATACACGTTGCGTCAGGTGGTTTCTCCGTCTTTGTGCAACACCGTGGGGATCTAGAAACTTTAACAAATGCCTCACTGTACTTTGAGTGACGACATACCCAGACTGGATGCAGCTGAGATGCTGTAGCTTGTATCCATGAAGCCTTCTGTGCCCCTCAAACTGGTCAGTTAGAAATGATGCTACCTCCAATGGGTCGGACTGATTCTTTCTTCTGTAGAGCCCCATGCATTTTAAAATCCGTCTTGGTGTACGCATACTTATAACAGTCATCTATCATATTCAACAGCAGCAGAATCTCTCCATGTTTTAGCCCAAGCATGAATTACAGTTTTATCAAATCGCGTAAATGAGCCATGCTGGTTAGCCGTTCTCCGCACGTCGTCTCCTCACTCAAACGTTCATGTGTTCCTACCAATTTAAATGGTTTTGTTATAAGGTGATATGTTTTCACGTTATAATGAGCTAAATGTTCACGTTTTAACATGTTTTCACGTTATGTTTTAATGTGTTATAACATTATATTTAACACGTTTTAACGTGAATATTTTCACATTCTAATGTGATGTTTTACATGTTTTAACGTGATAGCCGTATATTTTTTATTATTATGGCATGGCAGCAATACGCCTCCGTAGACTGTACTGGAAAGACTTCGCATACAGAAAGTGTAATACTGCAATAGCTGAACAGAAACGCTAGATGGTATTGTGACCTATAAATGCCTCCCAATCATGCTCTTGTGGGTTCAGTGTGTGAGGTTTTGCTGTGAAGTAAAAAAAAAATTATGCATGATGTAATGCTTTGTGGCAGGTGCAGAAGGACCTGGAGCTCTAAAGCCCTTGCTTCTGGCCACTCTTGCCCCCATGCTAACGTGCACTTGTTCTTGGCCATTCACTGGAAGCTCAGCCTAACTGCACCATGCCCAGTCGCCTCCTTGACAGCTGAATGCCTGTGATGTACTGTATGTCTTACCGTGGTTTCACTTTGGGCAATAGTATCTGCTAAATAAATGCAATAAAATAGTCACACATTGAGTTAAGAACATGTTCTGCGTTGCTGTCTAAGGTGCTTGAAGCCTCTCCGTTGTGTGCACATTCTCCCTGCTCCCTCACATCCCTTCCATGCTACCCAGACACCCCAAACTGCTCTTGGCGTGTCAGTGAATGTCTCTGTACCCAGCCTGCCCTCAGTCTTACGACCTTTGACCTCATGACTGATTGGATTTGGTCAGAATATGAGCACATGCAGCCGCTTTAGTTTCTGCTGCTAACTGCCTCAATAGCGCCACAGAAGGGCATGTCCTGGGATTTGGGCTGGCAGCCAGCAAGTTATTAGAACCAAAGTTGCATGTAGTTCGATGTGATGTGGCTAGGCTGCTATCTACAAAACCAGAGGCATGTTAAAGGCATACATGCTACTATCATCATAAATCTTTAATAGTTTATTTATTTCAAGTCTGTCAGAAATGCCAATTGCTCCATCATGCTTGTCACACGATATCCCTAAAGCCTAAACTGTACATATATTGTACATGACGTGAGACCGATCCCACTATCCATTCTAACCCATGCTGATGGAGAGATATGAAGTTTTGACCTGAGGACAATTGGCTGTGAAGCCATACTAAGCATAACTTGCCATTCCCTTTGGATACCCTGTTCTCTACTTTGGGCTCCCCCCACCATGCAGAAATGCAGAGAACTTTCTCTCTAAGCAGGGAGGCATAAGTGGGTGGTAATTGGCTCAAACAGCAGACTGACCAGACAGAAACAGGGAGACATAAGTGGGTGGTGATTGGCTAAAACGGCAGACTAATCGTGCAGAAGCAGGTTGACAAGCAGGTGGTGATTCCCTAAAGTCCCCATCCAAAGTCCCCATCCAAACGCCCTATGGTGCTATGGTCAGCTACTGGCTGTGCAGAACCGAAATGCTGGACAGGCAGGAAAGTGATGGAAAGCAGGAAGGGTGTGTGTGTCTGTGTCTATGAATATGTGCTTTGATGTCTTTTTGTCTGTTTGCACACGTGACAGTGTGTCTGTGAGTCTGTTTGTGAGCTTCATAGATGTGAGCATGTACATGTGTATGAGCATACATGTAAGCATGTATGTATGTATGTCTGAGCATATGGGTAAGCATGTACATGTGTGGGCATACATATGAGCATGTACACGGTGTAATTATGTGTGAGGATGTACGTGTGTGAGCATACATGTGAGCATGTAGGTGTGAGCATACGTGTGAGCGTGAGCGTGTGTGTGTGAGAGCATACGTGTGAGCGTGTGTGTGTGAGCCTGTGTGTGTGTGTGTGTGTGTGTGTGTGTGTGAGCATACGTGTAAGCGTGAGCATACGTGTGTGTGAGCATACGTGGGAGTGTGTGTGTGTGAGCATACGTGTGAGCGTGTGTGTGTGAGCATACGTGTGAGCGTGAGCATATGTGTGTGTGTGTGAGCATACGTGTGAGCGTGAGCATATGTGTGAGCGTGAGCATACGCATGTGTGTGAGCATACGTGTGAGCGTGAGCATGTGAGCATATGTGTGAGTGAGCATACGTGTGAGCATGTGTGTGTGTGAGCATACGTGAGCGTGTGTGTGCATACGTGTGAGCGTGTGTGTGAGCATGTGTGTGTGTGAGCATACGTGTGAGCGTGAGCATGTGTGTGTGTGTGTGTGTGTGAGCATGTGTGTGAGCATACGTGTGAGTGTGAGCATATGTGTGAGCGTGAGCATACGCATGTGTGTGAGCATGTGAGCATATGTGTGAGTGAGCATACGTGTGAGCATGTGTGTGAGCATACGTGAGCGTGTGTGTGCATACGTGTGAGCGCATACGCGTGTGTGTGTGAGAGCATACGTGTGAGAGTGTGCATGTGTGTGAGAGCATACGTGTCAGCAAAAGTGTGAGCGTGTGTGTGTGAGCATGTGTGTGTGTGAGCATACGTGTGAGCATACGTGTGTGTGTGTGAGAGCATACGTGTCAGCATGTACGTGTGTGAGCGTGTGTGTGAGAGCATACGTGTGAGTGTGAGCGTGTGTGTGTGAGCATACGTGAGCGTGTGTGTGTGTGAGCATACGTGCGCGTGTGTGTGTGAGCATACGTGTGTGTGTGTGAGCATACGTGAGCTTGTGTGTGTGTGAGCATACGTGAGCTTGTGTGTGTGTGAGCATACGTGAACGTGTGTGTGAGCATACGAGAACGTGTGTGTGAGCATGCGTGTGAGCGTGTGTGTGTGTGTGTGTGCGCGTGTGTGCATACGTGTGAGCATGTATATGTGTGTGTGTGTGTGTGTGAGCATACGTGTGTGTGAACATGCACGTGAACATGTACATATAACAGCCTGTGGGAATGGCTTGCTTCCTGTGTGCAGCTCAGGTTTTCTCTGCAGTGCAGTGCCTCTGCAGAGATCTGCTGACTGGCTGAAAGTGGAGCCCCCCCCATGCTCCACTGAACCCTCAGCTCTGTCTCCTCCCCAAACCACCCCATCCTGTTTACTGTCACTGCGGCATCCTGCCTGCTGGCAGAAAGAGAGGGCTAGCCCAAAATAATAGAAAAAACATGCACACTGTTTTTTCTAAGGTCATTCCAAAGTTTTGACAACTGGAAAGGAGCTCATTCAGACTGGGACCCGCCCACACTGCCTCGCAACTAATGGCTGTGCAGATGTACTTCAGCCAGTCATTCTTTCTCAGGCACGTGCTGTAGCCCCCCCCTCCCGACAGGACAGGGTCATCTGATGATACCTGAGGGGACAACATGAGCTCCCCCCTACAGGACAGGGTCACCGGATGATACCTGAGGGGACAGCATGAGCTCCCCCGACAGGACAGGGTCACCGGATGATACCTGAGGGGACAGCATGAGCCCCCCCCCCGACAGGACAGGGTCACCGGATGATCCCTGAGGGGACAGCATGAGAGTGCTGCTCACACCTCATGGAACTAGCGGAACTGAGAGGTGAAATTGAAATGAAGTTTCCTTCTACTCCTTCTTCTGTATGACAGGAAATATTTTTCTTTCTGACATGAGCCATCTCCATTCCCACCTTGTTTGTCTCTCATTACATCACCTGAAAAGAGGTGTGAGGGAGCCAGACTTCAGTGCTTCTGATTTTTTGTCTGGAGTCTCTTAAGTGAGTCTGGACAAGTGGCAAGCTGGGCTGAACAGAAGGCCATTGCTAGACAGATGGTGCCTGATGTTCCTGGTCGTCGAAGGTAGCCAAGCCTGAGGTGCTTCGTGGGCTGCTTTCTCACCACCTTCTGTACACATCTGTACACATCTGTAAACGGCTCAGCCTTCCATACTCTGGGAGCAGTTTGGCACAGCCCAGGCAAGGTGACGTGTTCTGCACTCGGACAGAAGCTCTTTTCAGTTGCTGCGACTGATTTTTAAGAATGGAAGTAGCATCTGCACTTAGAATTTAAGATTACAGAGATCAATTGGGCATCGCAAATGTGAATCCAAAGCTACTCGGTGTGACATGCCCTGCTTTCCCTGTGATGATTCCGATTCGGGAGCTAAAATGAGGCACACATCCCTTGGTGAAGGGCCATTAAACGGAGCCGGCTTTCCTGTCTAACGGTGGAGCCCTTTCTATTTCATGCTGCTCTCTGGGCCGTGCGGAGATAATGGGGCCTCTTCTGAGGACTGGCAGGAAGCGGGTCTCACCGCACTTTTGCTGAATCCCTTGTGGAAGTAAAAAATCTTGCTTGCTATTAGCCAGGTTAACAACTGAGAACCACTTAGCCTCAAGCTGGGATAGAGGCCAGTATTGTCACTGGGTTGGGAACAATGGGGGTTTGGGGGTGTATAGCTGAAATTCATCTGCAGGTGTTAAAATGGCCCTTGAGGACAGGGGGTCACTGAGGATTCTGTTGGGACACCCTTCCCCATGTTATATTTCATAGAAACGGCGCAGCTCCTGCAGAACCGGGCTGCTTCATTGGTGAATCCTGGTGCATGCCATACACGAGTGAGCAGTCCCACCATCCCGTCCCTGGACACATGATCGAGGCCATGAACAGCGCTGGCCATTCCTGGATAAGCAGACCTAGGGAGGTAAGGTCGGTTAGTCCCAGAGCGTCTCCACACCCCATCTGCATCACTCCTTGCCCCGTTCTGTTTCCATCCACGGAGCTCCTCCTCTGTTGCACCTGTCTGAGAGTCATTTTCAAGGTCAAAGATCACCGGCCGGCATTAACACCATAGCTCTGTCCTCAAACCCAGTAGGATCTTGCCTCACATGCAATGGTAAATCACTGCGTAAGTGGAGGCGGGTGACCCATCCTCCAGTCGCAGCGAACACCCATCGACAAATAGGGAGAGGCCTTCCTCCAAGGGGACATCAGATAGGTCCGGTCGTGGCCTGCTGACATCACCTGCAGGCAGTCATGGGGCTCCCCATAAGCCTCTGTAGGCATCAGTGTAGCAGGATTCAGGGAAGAGCAACGTCCTAGTGTTACATTAGCCAAAGTTACCAATACTTGGAAGTAGTTGCACCAGGCCTGAGCTTGCCATCACTGCCTCAGCTGTAGCAGCCACAGCCCTCTGACGGTTGCTCATGAAGCCTTTCTTCTCATCCACATATCGTACAAAAGGTTAACAGGACAGTGTGAGGTGATTAGGAAGTTGTGGTGACATATAACAGAGTTTACCTCTTCTAGGAGCCCTGGTATCCCAGAAGCTCCCACAACCTTGGCAGTTCTTCCTGTGGTGGGGACCCCCGACACCTCTCTCTCCCTCAGTGTAGACCTGTTAGCACCAGTGTCTACGAGGAACGATAACTCCCGCCCCTCTATCTTCAACTGCAGCAGTGGGTCATCACCTAGGTGTCGAGTTAGGACGACGAACTGACCCAATCCGTCATCTGTCCCCACAATTGCCTATTGCTGATTCTGGGGAGGGGGCGGGGGCAAAAGTTGGTTTGGACAGTTAGTGCTGATATGTCCCGATTGCTGACAAGAGAAACATACTACAGGACCAGGCCGGGGTCCTCTCACACCCGTCGGTTGAGCTCGTCCAGGTCCTTGCTGCCTCTGCTGTGGATAGTCCCTGGAGAAGTGGGAGGGATCCCCACACGTCCAGCAGCTCTGCCGCCCTGGGGAAAGCAATCCTCTTCCCCTCCCCTGTCCGGCTGGGTTGGAGAGGGACCAGGATCCCGGCCTCCCCCGTCCTCCAGAGCCCTGGGCGAGCTGGGCCACTGCTAGGATCAGCCTTTCTTGATTCTGGAGGGTCTTGTTCTCTTGTTGTTCCCTTTTGCCCTTCTTCTTTTCAATCTCCTTCAAGTCTCGCTCAATGTTGAGGGTGTAGGTCCTCAGCTGATCCAATCCTTCAAGCCACCAGGTGGGACAAGCCTGCTCCAGCGGCTCACGGATCTCTGACCTTAAACCCTCCACGTAGAGGGAAGCAGTCATCTTCCCCCACTGCTGCTGAGGCAGTCCGGAATTCTGGTCAATCATGCACTGCAACCTCAGCTCCCAGTCATATATGTCCTCCTTGTTGGACTGCTGGGCATTGTGTAGCTTGGGCCAGTCCACTTCCACCGGGTAGGCTCGCCCTAGGACAGCCCTGAGAGGGTTCATCTGATCAGTCCATTTATCTGAGTTCCTTTCTACATTGGGCTTCCATATAATCCCCAGAGCCCACCAGGCTGGGCCTAACTTCTTCTTCAGCCCCTGGCCTAATTCCCATGCGCTAGACCTATAAACCCCCACTAGATCTGCCACCGCCTCATAGTACTGTCCCCCCCCCCCGCTTCCGTGGGTTGGGCAGGGAGTCAGCCACGTCCTTAATCTCCCCTGGCTCCCAATTACGCTGGACAGTCATGGTCGTGGCCTGACCTGACCCTGTTTGTGGGTTCGGGATCTCTACTAGGAGAAAAGCCCCTGTACCCTCTACCTGTTCTTTTAATCGGCGGTTGGACTTGCCCGGAGGGTGGCGGGGAACCAGAGTTCGACTCTGGAGAGAGAGGCTGTCCTCCACATCCCCCTGTTCTTCAGCTTCCAGTTTCAGGATCAGCAAATAACATTAACATACACATTCTTCTTTGCCTAAAGCCTAAGACATTGACAGCAAAACCACTATGCCCCATTCCCCGGCCCTACTGGAAATCCTCTTTCACACCCTCAGCATCTCCTCCTGCTCTCCAGCTTGAGGACCAGTGGGAAGTGGGTCTCACCACACTTTTTCTGCATCCCTCTGCATCTCCTCCTGCTCCCCAGCTTGCCTGGAGCCTCTCAATTCAGAAACTCTGCGGACTGACATGTCCAGAAAAAACGTCACAGGAACACGATATGAGGGAGGGGGGTGCTGAGTGGGGGAGGGGGCCTTGGGAATGACCCCACTCCCCACTCTGCAGTGACAGCTGGGGCTAGCTGTGGAGGTTGGGTGGGTGGCCGTGGGGGGCCTGAAGGTGCAGCATGAGGAGCAGAGGCAGGCTGGGGGGCAGGGAGGCAGATGTGAGCGGGGGAAGGTAGCAGGGGGTAGATGGGAGTGGGGGGTGGAGCACCGGCCGGCCAGCACTCCTTTAGGGGGGGTTACTGGAGGCTGCAGTGCATTAGGCAGCATCCCTTTATCAGAACAAGAACATATTATCCCCAGAGTAAGAAGGAATGCCTCGCAAAGACCATGTTATCCCCAGAGTAAGAAGGAATGTCTCACAAAAACCATGTTATCCCCAGAGTAAAAAGAAATGCCTCATATGGCGCTTTTCCACTGCATAGTACGGCACGACACGGTTCAGTTCAGCTCACTTTTGGGGGGTTTTCCACTGG
>JAODKN010016309.1:0-12080 GCA_026774425.1 Petrocephalus zakoni | reverse complement strand
TGGGATGGACAGTTCTGATGTGTCTGTGCAGGTTTGTGGTGGAACCTGCTCTTACTGTTATTTTCATTTTACAATGAAGGCACTCTGCTCTGCTATTCCCAATGTCTTTAAACTGCAGCCGGATGCTGCTTCGTTTACAGGTGTCAGTCTTATTTGCGTTTTTGGGACGCACTCGCACTCTCCTCCTCAACGCTGTCTACTGTCTCACTCACTGACTGAGGGGACGGACAGTAATTGGCCACAAGGCTGCCATGCTGCCAATCTATAGGGTTATATTTCTCTCACAATTCTGAGCGCGCAGTGGACCTGTCGCAAGTAAAATCTTCTGTCTGCAAGTGCTCAACCCTGCCTGCATGCGCTCTCGGAACTATATACAATATATATGTGGTATCTAAATAGGATTGCATTTGTAAAATTAAATTAGAAAAAAAGAACATGGTCTTATGCTGCCTTGCCACACTTCCCCGAAAATAATACTTGTCGAATTGGAACTCGAGTGCGTTGTGTTGAAGTGATTCTGTTCTGACGACCTTCAAGAAAAATGGCGGGACCGCGTCAGCGCTAGCGCCCTTGCTGGGAAATGTGACAGAAAGCTAGCATATTAGTTCTATAAGCTAAATTAGTATACATTATAGCACTGTAAGCTAACCTTATGGTCAATATTTAGCGCAATTCGTGGTTAAAAAAGCACATTTTTATAATTAAAGTTTTGAAATAGGTCGTAAAGGTAGGTTGTAAACCTACAAACGTCCATTTACGACATTTATTAAACATGTCCTTTTAAAAGTAGAAATATACGCACATATATCTGACCACATTCGACTTAATTAAATTAAAAGGAAAATATTTTAGTTTTTTTATTGATTAAATAGACAGCTGATGACATTGTACAAATATTCTGAATATTTTCAAAAATATTTTCAAATATTTTCCCCTCCTGTGAATAGGCTATCCCCCAGTAATAACTGCGTACTGTACCTTGCTCATGAGTATGTAGCACTGGCTGAAGACAGACAAGAAAAACTAACCATCATGCATTGCGTCAAGACCAGAATGCATTGCTGTAAGCAGCTGCATGAAGTTGAATGCACCCACAGGGAGAAGACAAGCACGGTGGGGCTGAACGTGACAAAAACCTTCTGGTCACTTCTGACAGTCTAAATAATAAATAAGTGACAAGTACAAATTATTTTCAAAAAAATAAATATGATGAGTGATAAGTACTAATTATTTTTTATAAAGTTCTGTATAATAATTTAAAAATCCATTAATTATAATTCAAATCAGCTATAAATACAAACTATTTTTAAATTAATAAAACAAATCATAAAATCAAGTAGTTGCCATAAAGCAGTACGTAATTTCTGTGCATGCATACTCCAAATTGGGTTTCCGGTCCAAATCAGGTAGTCACACTATACGTGTCTAACATGGCACATACGTGTATGTAACAGTTTTCTGACCTTGTAAACTACGCCAACGCTTTTGATTTAGCTCATTTTGCATTTATAATGGCTACTAGATTTGGCGTGAGATTTCTTCTGCGAGCGCGTGAGCGTGAGATTAAGGCTGAAAGTATGATTGCATGAGTGTCACACCAGATGCGTGAGAGTTGGCAAACCCGGTAACAGGCAGAAATGGCGACATAGATATGAGTGGCATTATCAGTAACAGCATCTAAGCTCACAAGACTGGTATATTACCCTGTTATACCGCATCAAGTTACAAATACAAACTTATTAAGCAGTAAATGACCACTGTTATAACATCCAAAGCAACATTTCAGAGCAGGGAAATTCATTGACAAAACCATTTTGAAATAGTGCAAAATAGACTCACCAGTGACGTTCACTGCTTAAAAACAAAAGTTTCATGATGGTTTTTCATCTGGGGAGGATTATCAAGCTGTTAAATCTAACTTAATAAATTGTCCACTTCATTCATTTTATTACCCTGCTAGTGGTGGCTAATGTAACAGCTAGCTGTTGGTAGAAAAGACCAATGTTAACATTTTGATGTACCCCAAATTGATTAGCATTATATTTTATTAGCTGCTATCAGCACAGGCCATCCTGATCGTACTCCACAGCTCATTACTGAAAGCTCATTGATCATGACCATACAGTTGCACACTTGCTTAAACAATGACGGCCTGACTCCATGTGCACAGCAGTCCTGACCGTGATGTAACAGATATAGTAAGATGTTTGGAATGACAGTGCTGCCATTGTCATATTACAATATTAGCTGTAAAGAAATATATATATTGTTAGACTGAATTACTGACCATGTCACACACTGCTCAACAGCGACATCTGGTGGGGCCTGGCCCACCAGCCCCTAATGTAGAGACCCCACAGCATATAAAATGTATAAAGGGGTGAAAAACAATACATTTCTATAATCTATAATGTGGCCTAATAGTCATGGTTAATTTGCATCTTTTTAAGGGCTTGGGTTTTTCTGAGTCACTCACTAAGAAGATCCAGGTTAACCAGTTATTTGAGTCAACAAGTCTTTTTGTGCTGTGAGGAGGAAGTGACACTGATCTGCTTATTCTTTCCCATTTTTGAATCTTAGTCTGTTTGTGGATTCACTCTTAATTATATGGATCCTCAGTAGTTCCGTGTTTCAGAGTTTCAGAGTGCTATATTTTGGCCTGTGGAGGAAGTAAACCTGATCCACTCAGGATAAGCGGATCCGAGTCTGCTGTTTTGTTAGTCCCCTGATTTACTGAAGTCCGGCTCTTTTATGTAGCCAGCGGCTCTGAGACTGCAGGAAATCTGTCCACTCTGTCAGCTCCGCTTATGCAAGTTATGTGCAGATGGACTGTGTGTGTTGCACTGAGGTTGTACAATTTACAAGGACCACATTGAGTGGATCTGGGTGAATGATCCAAGTTAGTGAGGATTTGCTCACTGCTAGTGTCTAATTTAGTACTACAATATTCTCCTGGGGCCTCATTTATAAAGGCTTTGTATGAACAAAACAGCCATGAAAATTTGCACGCATATTTACACAAAGATTTTCAGATTTTTAGAGGCACAAACCCTGAAAAAGTTTGCACATTTTCCGGTCCGGTACAGTCATATGAATCTTTCAGAGGAAACAAAATCTAAAGGTCAGATGGAATTGTGCAGCTTAGTTGCATTTAGAGTTAGTTTCAGTGTTTGGTGGGTTGGTGCCCCATGCTGGGTTGCTCCCTGCCTTATGCCTGAAGTTTCGAAGTTGAAGTCAAAGTTTCAGAAAATAGATGGATGCATGACAGAATATCATATATGACTGATATTCAGTATGTGTCTTGTTTTTTAATGAATCAGCTAAAAAAAAAGTGGAACAGCAAGAAGAAGAATGCTAACGGAAACCAGGGAACGGGACAAACAGAACCTGAATATTAAAGGAGCAAAGACAGACAGAATGAACATGAGAAGCTGGGAAAGGACCATCAGATGAGGGAACAACACCTGGCATGAATGGCGTGTCCCCGGCTCCCCCTTCAAGAAACTGAGAACCGGCCGGCCCCTCCCTCCCCCTCCTGCTGATTCCGCGGACATCCCTGGGACCAGGAGGTAGGGGCGGCAACGGGCTTGTGTGGTACTGCGGGGGCAGCAACGACCTCAGGTGGAGCTGCAGGGGCAAAGTCAGAATGAGAGGGCCTCTGTGGGCCATACTCAGGAGGCTGGGGTGGAGCCGGATCGGGACCCTGTGGGTGGCGGCCCTTTCTGTGCTGGGCTCAGAAAGCTTGGATGGAGCAAAAGTGTGACCATGTGGGTAGGGAGCGGGAGTACTGAAGGTGGTGGCAGCCCCTTCCGGGTTCAGGAGGCTCAGGCGGAGCAGGAGCAGATCCCTTTTGGCCAGACCCGGGAAGCTCGGAGCGGGCGGAGGCCCCTTCTGGGCCAGACTTGGGAAGTTTGGAGAGGGCGGAGGTGGCTCCTACTGGGCCAGACTTGGGAAGCTCGGAGCGGGCGGAGGCCCCTTCTGGGCCAGACTTGGGTAGCTTGGAGAGGGTGGAGGCCCCTTCTGGGCCAGACTTGGGAAGCTTGGAGAGGGCGGAGGCCCCTTCTGGGCCAGACTTGGGAAGCTCGGAGAGGGTAGTGGCAACAGGTTCCCCTGGGCCGGGCCCTGGAATTGTGGCGGTAGTGACAGGTTCCCATGAGCAGGGCTCTGGAATCCCAGTGGCGGCAACAGGTGTTCCTAGGCAGGGCTTGGGCATTGTAGCGGAATCTTTCGCTGTGGTTCATTTCCCTGGTGCCCATGGGTGACCCAGCAGCACTAGGGTTAAAGCCCCAGTCCCAGATATCTGTTTTTGGCCCAGCACCCAGCGTCCTGCCTCGGCCTAAACCTCCGTTCTGTACACCTCAGAGGATCACTGACAATCCATTGACCTGGAGGACCCTAATACACCAGTACAGTGGCTCTTTCACATTTTCAGTTTTGGTTATTCAAAAGTTGTTCATAAACAGTTAAACTCGAATGTTTTTGGAGCTTGTTGAAAGATCACAGAAACTCAGAGGACATGATCAACAATACTGAAATGATTTGGGTCATTTAATATTTAAATACTAATGATGCATACTATTTATTATTGGAAGAGTAACTTTCATATTAAAAGTCATGCCTTGTCTTTGCCTTGCATCTTTGATTTGGCAACCAGCCTCACTCATATTTCAGCTGTCTTTGTAACTGTACGTTTTAAACCCTTCGGTGCCATTAATTATGGGTCCAAAGCATAGTGCTCCTGGTGCAGTAGTGCACATGATATAGCATAATTGCTCCTCCGCAGTCCAGTTGGCTATCTTGCTGAACTGAATGTTCTGCCCTCAGAACTTTTTTATATAAGTAAAACTCCCACAAGCCGAGAAAAACTGTCCAAGCACTACCACACGTGTCAACATATCATCACACGTCGGCAATGTCTGAAAATTTTTACTACCCTTGCTTGTTAACATGGTTTATCTTAAATGTTATTTCTATTTCGTTCATATTTGTGTTTAGTACAAACAATCAAGTTGGTTGTCAGTATATTGTTTGTATTCTTAATTAATCTGAATTCCGCAAGAATGGGACCAGATTTTACCATTAATCTGGCCGGTACACATGTATTTACATTACAGTGTAGT
Source organism: Petrocephalus zakoni (assembly GCA_026774425.1). NCBI lineage: Eukaryota > Metazoa > Chordata > Actinopteri > Osteoglossiformes > Mormyridae > Petrocephalus > Petrocephalus zakoni. The sequence continues at coordinate 6,960 of JAODKN010016309.1, read as the reverse complement.
CCGGTGCCCTGTTTTTGTTAATCTGACACTTGTTTCATGTGTTGATGCACTGAGCTGATACTCATGGCCTGGTGAACAGATACTGTGGCGTTTCTATTTATTGTAATGTCACCTCTTTGCCAGCAATTTTATTCCACTTCCTGAACAAACATTCTATCAAGTCCTACTTCACATTGAAGCTTTCTGAACTTTTGCTGACCTGGACTAAAGCCGTGTCGCAGGTCATATCCGGGCCACAGAACTATTTTTACACGGCCTGCAGTCATTAAGAAAGTAAACTGTGGAGATGAACAGATTTTTTTTCCCACAAATCATTTAATCATTTTTTAAATCGATGACAAAAGTATAAGTTAAATGTGAAAAAGTAAAAATGACCCCTGCTGACATGGAGAAGCTCAGATTTGGCCCTTTGCAGAGAAAAATTTCCCAGGCCTGACCCTCAGCTAGGTTTTGATTGAACAGCTTTTCCTGAGAAAGGTGGCATGTTCATCTCACAGCACTTGAACTTCTGTTCCTTAGAAGATTAAGAAATTATCTGTAGTCCTTTTTTTCATAAACAATATGAAATGCAAAAATAAATATGGAAATGTGATATAATCGCATTGTTATCTTTGATAGCCTTAAGTATACATGTATCTATAATACCATTATATCAAAAACGTCATTCCGGCTGCACTTCTCTCAACTGGTCTGTAATGTGAAATGTCACTGCTATTATTATTTATCCCTTCACTCTCATAGGCTCTAATAAATATGATCCCAAATATAATCCATAAAATATTTAATTGGACGATGGACTACTTGCCAGACCATGTGATCAACAGGATCATGGAGACGGGTGGCTGGGTGGGGTGAAGCTCCTCAGCACATTTGGCTTTAGGGCATGTGGCTGGAATGCATTACCACCACCATATGTCTCTGTTCAACACCGACCCATTTTTAAACCTGTTGAATCAGTGTTTAGGATGTTTGTGACCATTATGTGGCTGGTGACAGGGTTACCCTTATTTCATGCAGGAGGATGTCAGGTCCTACTTTAGGACACCCACATGGCAAATGGGGGTGGGTGTTCATGGCTGGCATCCCCACTGCATTCCAGGTCATTCACAAAATGTGATGCCAAGGCATAGAGGAGCAGGTCAGGATGGGACCTCTCATCTGAAGAAAGAAGTGTGCAAGGTTGTCAGAATCATTTTGAAATCGATATAGATATCCAAGTCCCCAGGGGAAGTGCACTAGCTCAGCACCCATCCAAGTTATATTATAGCATCTTACTTTGATATATGGGTTATTTATTAACAAGTGAAGAAACAGGAAGGAGAACGAGAGGGAGGAGGTCTTCTTGAACTTCTGGAAGAATTAGGCAAGCTAAGGATTTACGTATCTTGTACAGCAATCAGTCTCTCTAGCTACATTTTATTCACATTGTCTATTTCTCTACCTCTGCACCAGATCTGTTCACAGTGTGTAACGTGGCTGACGAAAAGGTTCCTTCTGTGTAAGTACACCTTGTGTAAATTACCTTTGATGTAGTGGAAATGTCTTGCATTATAATATACAATAAGGAGGTTGTATAGAGGTGCTTCACAGCAATGTACTACTGTAAGTAAGATTGCACATTACGTTTAAAAATGCTACTATACTGAGTACATAGTGTACATACTAGATGCTAATAATTTATAAAATAGTGTTTTAAGTTTTTCTATTTTTTAAGTGCCTAGCTACTGCAAGCATAATAAATATTATTGTTTTGTACTAGTGCTTTACATTTTGTACAGGTTTTAAAGTTTTCAAGTAACCATTTCATACAATAAAAACATTACAATATAGTGTATTTCACAATTCAAATACTTGCATGCAACCAGAAAGAGGTATTGTAACTGGTTTGTCATGAAAAGAGCACTCTAAAGCACTTACATTTTGTTCATATTTTCGCTGCATAGAATCAGAACTTTCAGAAATTTCACTTATGTATAATGTAGGTTGTTGGAATAAAATTGTTAATAATGTTCAAATATTTTATGGTACATTAGTTTTTTCTGCAGTTTTTTTCTTCATTGAGTTTTAGTGTTCTGTTATGAATTTTAATAAATAAGCATAATGGAGCATCCATTTTGAAATACAATTTTCGTAAAATGTATAGTGTACAAATATGCAGTTATTAATTTAAATTATTAATATTTAGCAATGTATTTTTTACAATATGAAGTTCTAATTAGGTGATACATCATTATAAATATCTTGAGTAATTGTATCAAACTGTTTCCCCAATGAATGTATGTATGCATGTATCTTTGATTGTTTTTTCAAGCAGGTTGGCATAATCGAAAGATTGCCGGTTCGAGACCCCGACCTGCAAGTACCATTGAGGTTCCCTGAGCAAGGTACCGCCCAAAGCACTGCTCCCTGGGTGCTCAAGTAGCTGCCCCCTGCTGTGTCACGATGTCACATTGGTTAAAAGCAGAGGACACATTTAGTTGTTGCGTGCTGTAGTGCGTCAACGATGACGATTAATCACCTTCATTTCACTTATTCAATATTGGTCCATTGATAAGACTGGGTTACTGTGGTGTGATTACTGCACATAAACCCTAAATCTGTTTTCCTTTGAAACATTAAAAAAAATAGCTGCTTTGTGAATGCATGAAAAATATTATTAAGTAATAGTTTCACTGTTTCGTGCAAGTAACTAACGTTTCATTTAAATTGTTCACAACATTAAAATAAAAATAGTTTGCGTGTGTGTATATATATAATATAAATATATATATTTTATATAAATATATATGTAAGTATATATAAAATAAGTAACATGAACTAGCATCAGCGGCGCATACCAGCAAGACAAAGTGGAAACTGAAGCTTGCTGGGGGCGGTAGAAACTGAAAAGGACAAATTTCACAGAGAAGCCTGAAGAAAATAGCAAGTAAACTGTGAAAATTTGATTTGTTGAATGTAATACTTTAGCATATATGTATAGTAATTTGCATATTATGCTTTTCTTTTTTCTATCAACATAAATCAGGCCCAGCTTCACGGAGGGGGGGGGGGGCAGGTGCATGGGCCTGGCCCACCCAATCACACGGCTGGCCCAACCAGCCTCAATATAGTTTTTTTTATATGCAATTGCCCCCCCCAAAAAAGAAAGTCTTCCTGTCCCTCCCTGTTACTGAGAGCTGGAGCCACGCCTGACATAAATACTGGATATTGCCGCTGTGTTGGATTTTAGTTCATTTTCAGAGCATCTTGTTTAACTTTTCATTTAGTTATAATCATTAACATTATCCCTCCCTACACCACAAGGTGGCAATATGTGGTTGTTGTTTATTCAATGAATATGGATGTGAGTTTAGCCGAAATCATTTTTTGAAGCGAAAAACTTTCCGACAATTCAGTTCACTCTTTCGTGTATCCGATATAAGGTATTATATATAGTAAATAATTAAAATTAATTGTACAATCTGTGAATGCATCTTAGCTTACAAAACCTGAAGCTTTAGTCCAGGAGTTCAACTATGGTACCATTATGTAAATTATAAATATGAGGAATGTAAATGTTTAGTAAATGTAGATATTCATAATACAGAAATATCATTACCATTGTGATTCTGTTGTTTGCTTTTCTAGCACTGGGCATCCATTGTGTAAAATTTACATTGTAGTGTGTGTAGTTCCAGGAGGACTGCTGTTTCTGAGATGTTGGAACTACAATGTATGGCACCAACAAGCACACCATGTTCAAAATCAGGCATTTTGGCCATTCTGACACGTGAGTGAGCCTCTTGACCCAGTCTATGTGCTGTATGTATTTGTTTATCGGAGTAGTCAAGCAAGCAAGTGTACCTAATAATCAGGCTACTGAGTTTATGTGCATAACTACTAACAGTTTTCACTGGTGTGAAAGTTTGGGGGACAGGTAAATGTAAAAATTACAATAGTAAATGACAATAAAACAGTGAATGACAATCAAACAGCTGCAAAATAAGAGAAGAAAATGGATATGAACTGAAACCACCAGGTCGAAGACTCTATCACAGCTTTAACAAGCCAGTGTTTTATACTTTTGTACTAAACAGAGCAAGAAAATGGCATAATTGAGGTTGTTACAGATGTTTGTTAGCTCTAATTTGTCATGTAGTACCAGTGCACCTCTGAAAAGCCATTATAGAGAACTGCTTGGCAGACCAATAGATCTGGCTTTACTTAGCGTATAGTTGCCTGCTTCTGGATGTGTCGACAGGGAATCTGTTCTTTTCCCCATACATTCTTTGGCTTTCTCTGTTTTAGCTTTATTCTGAGCCACATATTTGGTTAGAAATGTTTAAGAGACACATTTGGCTTGGCCCAAGCCTTAGGGGCACTTCTCATTTGATAGGCCCAACTTGCATATGCTATTTACTGCACCATTTGAAACCTTGAATGCAATCATTTAATGCATGTTATTTTCATGTACATCAAGTGAAATGTGCATACGAGAAAGCTGTGGCACTTGAATGTGTGTGTGTATATACACAAACATAAGTTATAACTTTTGTTTAATTTGAATCCTGATAATAATATCGAGAATTACTAATTAATTCAGGTGGCTAAATTTCCGTAGTGTTACGTTATATATCCATTTTCTGCAACCATTTGTCCTATTCAGGGATGGTGGGAGGCCCGGAGCCCAGGCACAAGGCGGGGTGCAACCCAGGATGGTATGCCAGCCCATACCAGAGCACACACACACCTACAGGCAATTTGGTAACTCCAGTTAATCTCAGCATGTTTTTTTGACTGTGGGGGAAACCAGAGTACCCAGAGGAAACCCCACAGTGACACAGGGAGAACATGCAAACTCCACACACATGGAACCCAGGCAGAGGCTTGAACGCTGGTCCCAGCAGTGTGAGGCATCAGTGCTAACCACTGCACCACCAATAGAGCTATCTTTGCATGTGTTATATCATGTACAGAGTATGCAGATAATGCTTATGGTTTACCACGCTGGCAAAACTGATAAAAGAAATGTGATATTAAAATACCATGTTACCATGTTGCCATGAGTCTTAGTGAAGGACTGGTGAGCTTTAATAGTATTTTAACAGGTGAACATTAAGTTCTGATGTATTACTGAGGGGGTTCATTGAACGGAAGTCTGATGCTAACAATAACTGTAAATAACGAGAAGCGTGTCAGTTATGTGTCTTGGGTTTCCTTCTGTGATATATATGTCTGGAGTTTCCTTTTAAGGTATCTTGTGTAATGTTTAATTTCCCCCTCCATGTCTCCTGCCCTCGTAAGATTTTCCATTACCTTGTTATATGCATAATTGTTATTCCGTTACATTTGTTTGCTTTTTTTAATATAACAGATTTGATTTGGGTTGTTAAAAGAAATTGACCAGTAAAATATCTGAATGCGTATTTTTTAAATAAAGAGAAAAACATGATGCTCAAAGAGAAAAGCTCTGGATTGATTTGCCATTTCATTTACATCACAATCTTAAATAGGAGTGCAAGGGGCGGTCGGTCTAGTAGACAATCTATTTCTGTATTCACTTACAAGTGTTTGTCTACCTGTGCTTACATCTGCATGTACATCAATAACTGATAAAGCAGGGGTAGCGGCATGTGAGCGAGTGGGCAGGAGGGTCTAAGGAGTGACATTTGAGAGTGGAGGTGAAGGTCGTCATGAAGTGACATGGCGAGGCGTGCGGTGGAGGCATGGGGGTCGAATTTCAGCATGACAGCATTCCTGAAACTTTCAAGACAGAGACAGTGTGGAAGCTGTGGTGATGGCGATTGGGGGGGGGGGACTTGGAAACACTGACCTACAAACAACTGTAACTGCTCAGCGCAAGTGTCCAGCGAAGAGAAGTTGGGGGGCGGGCATTCATCTGCTCCAGTGAGCTGTCTGCTCTGAGGATTCACATAACCAGACAGTGGGGGGGAGATCATGAAGGGCAGATGTACAAAGGCCATGTGTGGGACAGACAGACCACTGCACAGAGGTAGGGGGGAGAGGTAGGCATCATGCAGAGCCACGAGGGAAAAACATTAAATGCTGCCATGAAGCCCCAGCCAGTTCAGAAGACTAAATGACTGTGTGAGTTTCCTCTTTTTTCTCTGAAGCTCTTTTTGGCACTTGAACATGAACACTGTGAATTCTGTTTTACGTGAAATGACAATGAAAGGTAACTGTACACAATTTAATGATGATGATAATAATACTACTGACATAAGAGTGTATGTGGTGATAATATTGATGTTTTCTTTCTGTTTCTCTGTCCCTAATAGACACATTAAGGCAATACAGCTAATGTGAGGAGCAAAGTCCAACAGAGTAATTTACCATTATTTACTTGCATGCGGAGCTTTAAAAATGGGGCCAATTGCACTGTTGCCTGAGTTATTAAAGTGCGGCTGGGGGGCAAAATGAAGGAATAGCATTTCTGTGAACAGCATATCTGTCCACCGGAGTGATGTCACTCTAGTGAGCCCTTCAAAAGCCAGAGACACCCTGTCAGAGTGTCTGTATGACATGACATAAGCAAAGCAGACAGACCCTTATTGGGTGGCCTTTTGTTTATACTTTTTACTATTATTTTTTATTGTTATTACTGCTGATTGATCTGTAAAAATTATACCTGGCAATATAGTTAATATACCTATTTATAGTTATAAATATGTTTCTTGTTTTTTATTTCTGTCTTCTTTTAGAGTGGTTTTAGATTGTGAGACGTGTTTTTTTGTTCAATATCTAAGCACATTGAGCAAAAGACAGCGAGGCCCAACCAGGAAAAGAAGAGATGGATGAGTGGAGTAAGAGTGGAGAACAGAGAGAGGTAGGAGGAAAGGACACTGATAGGAGACAGGGGCTGGAGGACATTCACAGCGACAAGAACATAAACAGTTTGGCCATTAAGAATGACAAGGGTGGCAAAGAGGAAGGAGGAAAGGGCCGCCACCATGGGAACAT
>JAODKN010016308.1:0-36110 GCA_026774425.1 Petrocephalus zakoni | reverse complement strand
TAGACACTCTGACCAACTTAAAAAAGTAAAGAATAAATTACAAAAATGCTTCAGTTACATTTATTTTATAGGACTTGCCAATAATTGTGGCACTGGATATTTTGTTATAAACAATTATTTCTTAATGTGGGAATTTTTTCCTAATGAATAAATGTACTCAAATAAGAGGTAAGATTCTTCAAAAAATTGCACCATGAGATTTATGATACTGCAGTAAAAAATGAATTTATTTTAAGGCTTTTTACACTTTACTCTTTACAAGGGGTGCCAATAATTGTGGAGGGCGCTGTATGTGCCGGCATCCTGTACGGGGAGCCCCTGCTGCCTGATATAGGCTGCGCCACTCTCCACAGCCTTGTCCTGGGTGAGGGCTTGGGAGGTGGATGGCTGAACAAAGGGATGGATGGAATGGATGGATGATTGGATAGGTTTTATGCTTAAAATACTGTAGGGACCTGTCCCCTGGCCCAATGACGGAATCCAAGTGAACAGCCGAAGGCTTTGAATGCGCGTAGGTCCTTCTGAGTGCTCCTGCAAAGTTACTCACCTTCTTAGATAAAACCCCAAATTATATCTGACTCCAATTTAATTAACGATTCATTAAGAAAGCTATTGTCATGATTACTTTTGGGCTTTCTGTGATATTGCCGAACTCCTTTTTATAATTGATAAAGGAGATCACCGGACTCACCTCGGCTGATACAGCGATCGGTGGATCTATGAAATTTGGTTCACTATGGCAGCCTGAACGCCCAGTCGGATCCAGCGATTCTAATACCTCAGAGGCTGAGTCGATGTTTCCCGTAACCAAGCCTGGGAGTGCCTCAGAGACTCAGCCGGTGGACTCCCGTATCTGAGCTTGTGTCCGCCTCAGAGACTGAGCCGGGGGAGAGTCCCATAACTCAGCTTGTGCATGCCTCAGAGGCTGAGCCAGGGCCGCCCGTTACTGAGCTTGTGCGTACCTCAGGGGCTGAGCCGGGTAGATTCCCGTATCTCAGCTTGTGCACGCCTCAGAGGCTCAGCCAGGGCCGCCCGTTACTGAGCTTGTGCGTACCTCAAAGGCTGAGCCAGGTAGATTCCCGTATCTCAGCTTGTGCACGCCTCAGAAGCTGAGCCGACGGTCTCGTAACTAAGCTTGTGCATACCTCAGAGGCTGAGCCGGGTAGATTCCCATATCTCAGCATGTGCACACCTCAGAGGCTCAGCCAGGGCCGCCCGTTACTGAGCTTGTGCGTACCTCAGGGGCTGAGCCGGGTAGATTCCCGTATCTCAGCTTGTGCATACCTCAGAGGCTGAGCCGGGTAGATTCCCATATCTCAGCATGTGCACACCTCAGAGGCTCAGCCGGGGGCGCCCGTAACTAAGCTTGTGCGTGCCTCAGAGGCTGAGCTGGGTAGATTCCCGTATCTCAGCTTGTGCATGCCTCAGAGGCTCAGCCTATACTATCTTGGTCATAAACAATATAAGAAATTAACCATTCCATACCTCAGCTGAGGGAACACAGAGTAACCGCAGAGAATATCTGATTACAGATGGAAGCACTATGTGGGAGCTCTGATTACAGAGTGACTCCCCTTGCTACTCTGGAGCTCTTCCTTAAGTATCCCAAAACCAAGTGATGGACTGTTCTTTGAAGACTGGATTTTGACCAATTCTGGCAAAATATTGCGATGGATTATTTTACGAACTGTCTTTGAAGACTGGATTTTGACCAATTCTGACCGAATATTGTGATGGATTATTTTATGGGCTGTCTTTGATCATGGGTGTGTTCCTGCTGATTTTATCAGACCTCCAGCCCTTAGCCAATCAAATTGCTTTAGGTGGACTGTAGGAATTCTTTTGTTCCACCAGGTGCTAAGATCCTCCACTTTGGTGGGGCCAGTCTTACTTTCTATATTTCTCTTATGCCTGACCATACTGCTTTAAGGCTAAGACCCTTGTGTCCGTCGTACCGTTACCATTCAAACGAGACCAAACATGGGTGTATGTGTCCTTAATGTTAGTCTGGAGTGATACCTTAGCATGCGATGCGCCTGTATCTTGAGGTAGTCAGGACTTGCTGTTGGAATTTGGCTGTAAGGTTCTGGCTGCCCAGGGGGGTGAGGTGTCTCCTTTGATATAGTGATCTGGTGATTTGGGTCCAGTCTTGCCAGAGCCAGTGGACCTTTGCCTTAGGTCACTGAGAGGGTCAGTACAGGCTTATCAGAGACCTGGCAGGGCCTCCAAGGCCTGTGGCCTTACAATACCTTCAGAATAGAGATTAGGATACATTATTTTTATATTTGTTTGTGGAACGAACACAATCTGTCTGGAATAAAAGTTAGTCGCCACTAAAGCTCTTAGACATTGGCAAAGAAGCTGGTAGGCATGGGAGTCCGTAAGTTTGCTACCTAGATAATGTCGGGGCTTTTGATAGTTGTCAATGATGCTACTCTGAAAATAATGTTTACATTCATGGTGTGCACAGTGACCTTATGGAATTGCTGGGATGTGGAAATCTTATGTCAAGTTACACTATATTGCCAAAAGTATTGGGACACCCCAAACATTTGTAAAAGAATGGGTTGCTCTCAGGAGTGAATTCAAGCAAAGTACCATGATACCTGTGCAATAAGTCCATTCGTAAAATCTCCTTGCTATTAAATATTCCATGGTCAACTGTTACTGATATTATAACAAAGTAGAAGCAATAGGGAAACAGCATCTCAGCCACAAAGCGGTAGGCCATATAAAATGACAGAGCGGGGACAGCGCATGCTGAGATGCACAGTGTGCAGAAGTCACCAACTTTCTGCATAGTCAATAGCTACAGACCTCCAAACTCTGTGTGGCCTTCAGATTAGCTCAAGAACAGTGCGTAGAGAGCGTCATGAAATGGGTTTCCTTGGCCGAGTAACTGAATCCAAGCCTTACATCATCGAGTACATTGCAAAGCATCGAATGCAGTGGTATAAAGCACACTGCCACTGGACTCTAGAGCAGTCTGTCTGGCAATCTGATGGACAAGTCTGGGTTTGGCGGTTGCCAGGAGAATGATACTTGCCTGACTGCATTGTGCCAAGTGTAAAGTTTGGTAGAGGGGGGATTATGGTGTGGGGTTGTTTTTCAGGGGTTAGACCTGACCCCTTTAATGCTTCAGCATATGAAGCCATTTTGGACAATTTCATGCTCCCAACTTTATAGGAACAGTTTGGGATGGCTCCTATCTGTTCCAACATGACTGCACACCAGTGCACAAAGAAAGGCGTATAAGGACATGGATGAGTGAGTCTGGTGTGGAGGAACTTGACTGGACTGCACAGAGCCCTGACCTCTATGACCTCAATAGAATACCTTTGGGATGAATTAGAGCATCCAACATCGGTGCCTGACCTCACAAATGCTCTCCTAGAGGAATGGTCAAAAATTCCCACAAATAAACTCCTAAACCTTGCGGAAAGCCTTCCCAGAAGAGTTGAAGCTGTTATAGCTGCAAAGGGTGGGCCAACTCCATATTACAGCCTGTGTATTAAGAATGGTATGTCATTAAAGTTCATGTGTGTGTAACGGCATGGGTCCCACTACTTTTGGCAATATACTGTATGTTTGAGTAAAAGTCAAAACTTGTAGCCAAGGAACAGGAAACTTACATATTGTTCATGTAAGTAAGAATCTCAAGGCAGAATGACCCCCGAAGATTGATAGAAAGAAGCTGGGCTTCCTGGAGCCCACCTGCTGACTCTTTGATGGTTCTATTTTGTTCTTGCAAAGTCCCAAATTATAATGTAGATGCCATCTGCTAAGTCACGTTCCCATACTGCTGTCATCATCGCTTATTACTGAACGTGTCCCCTCACATAGCAGTCTAATCCAAATCCCTTCTTACACACTCAGCTCCTGTTTGTCCTTATGGTATAACTGCTGTGGTCCCTCTCAGTAGCGCTTACATACTGAGAAGCTAATTGGGCAACTGTGTGGTAATTTGGAGGTAATTGGCCAATTAGGTGGTAATGTGGCAATGAAATAGGGGCATACTGATTGGAGGCACTGCCTCCTCTTGAGATGGGTCTGTTCAGCCGGTGTATTTAAGATTTAAATTATTCAAACAGAGACCTTTAGACCACCCCAAGACCTTTTACTTTATTTTGTCCAAACAGGCATGGGGGTGGTCTCTGTGTGTGACAGAGAGAAAATAGGACGATATTCCCAAGTCTACACTTCTAATGTAATCATTACAGTTTTTTTTGTTCAAATGATTACCATTACCTTCAGCATCCTTTGCTTCCATAACCTGACCAGCCTATCATACAAACATATGAGGTTCCAAGTGATCTAGGGGCCCAGTTAAAAGATTTACAGTACTTATTTCTGAGATCCATCATATTAGTGAAGCATGTATATTCATTCAAAACACACAGTAATTAGCTTCTATTTATAATTTTACTTTAGTGACCCCAGCTAAAGCAGAAGTGGTGTCTCTTCAGACCTAGCTTTGTATCCTCGAGAGCTTTTCCTTTCCCTAGTTTTAGCCTAACTGCTGAGGACAATAGCTGCTCTTGCTGGAGCACTGGTCTGTCTTGGAGTGCTGCTAGCCTGACTAACCTCTCACCTGCCTCTGTTCTCTGAGAGTTCTGTTTCCATGGAGATATAATGGGTCCCATCAGAGACTATCACCGCCTGTGTATAGAGTAGGCAGGCTGATTGTGTCTGGCTGTGGTTTCAAATGTTTCAAGGAGAAGTTTCCTGTGTGTGTTTGTGAGTGTGCGCATTTTTATGTGCGTGTGCATGTGTGTGTGCTCAAACTGCCAAGATACAAGCAATACGTAATAAGCAATAAGTAGCTGAGATTGCCCAGGAGTTCTAAGAAAGATGGAAAAGAGATTGAAAATGCAAGTCTATAACAACTGGGCAGATAATCATGAAATGAAGGAGAATATTAACCATATTTCTTAAATTCTAATTTCAACAGAAAATAGTCATTCTATAAGCAAATTATTTCACAATTTAATATCTGTAAGCTACTGCTAAGCCCAGTAACATGTCAATTTGAATATTACAGTGTCTCATTCGTAAAGTAACAGCTTCTAAAAAATCAGACATTACTAATGTCGTCTTAATAAAACTCTGCTTAGTTCACTGATAGGTCATTCACAAGAATCTAGACAATATGACAGGGAATGAAATCACAATTGTTTCCTCTATAAATAAATCGCTTGACTAAATAATAGTAATAATAATTTCATCTTTATTATTATTATTATTATTATTATTATTATTGTTGTTGTTGTTGCTGTTGTTGTTGTTTTGTGGGGCAAGCCATCCAAAGTATCTTCAGTCTCAAAGGTTGCCCACGATCCCGTCTGGGGTTGGAACATGTCATTTATTGTATATTTTCGGACCACTTCATGACTTAGAACTTCAGAAGCTTTATAACTATATATAAGCCGTTTTTCATTAGTGTTTGCGACTGAAGAGTCCTGTTACTGAGTGGTACAGGGCAGATGGTGGGGACGTGGTGACAAGGTTTTTAGCCAAAATCTCTGTGATTAGTCATGCATTCTTGTTTGGATTTAAAGTTTTTCTTGGCTCTTCTGACATTCAGTTTGCAGGCAAAATAGGCAGCATAGTATCCTCCACCCAGATGCCCCCTGACCGGGAGTGGCCCCCTTGCTTTGATAAGTTCTCAGAGTTTTTACATCCATAGCTGCATAAGTGAGTGTTTCCAATTGGCTACATGGTGCTTAGTGAATCTTTGATTTCTCAGCCTGGGGGCTTTGTGTTTCCACGAGTTTAAAGCAGTTTTTATTACTCAGATAGACTGCCTTATCCGAAGCAACCAAAACACAATAAATACCCTCTCCATCCATATCACTAGGCCGTTTCAACACTATGTTTAAGCTGATTTTTCTGTCATGCGTGAAATGCTAGTTTTGTTTAATGTTTTAACAGCACTCATAATGTTCAAATTACTATCATTTCAAAGTAATGATCCATTTCGCTAAAAAAAATATTTTTTCTAGTTACACTGGTGAATGCAAATCAGTGTCATATGTTAATGTAATATCCTGGGTGGCTATTGGCCAATCCCTTAAATTATTTCACCATTTGTACCCAGATCTCTATCGTTGTTGTTGGTTGTTCATCTTTATATTTATTACAATAAACCTGAACTTTTTCACATATTTCCGGGGAAGGTCAACAAAAAAGTAAGTCATGTACTCTGCAACCTGTCCACTTTTCTCAGGTAACTGTGGATGTATTCTCTGTAGTGTCAGTTATGTCATGAGGTATGCTGTTCACAGGGAATTCGAGGGAGCTGGAGTTACTATGGAAATTAAATTTAATTATGTGGATCTGCTTCTTGTCACAGAAAGTAATGTAATTTGCAACTTCAAATATAATACATAACTTCATTGCTATATTTTAACAGCACTCTTAAAAATGGCAAAAGCACTACTGACTGCACAATTACCATGTATACATACGCATAATGATAAAGTCAGTTCAGATGCAGAATTAGAAACAGGAAATCAATACTGAACTACCCAAAATAAAGGCTGTGTAATTGCATTACTACAGAGAACTTGTAGTGCACAGGATTCCTGTACTCAGCGGTTGAAGTGTGGTAAAATAGGTGCCCGTACTCCCCTTGTTACTCAGCGCCAGGTGCCGGTACTCCCCTTGTTACTCAGCGCCAGGTGCCCGTACCCACCTTGTTACTCAGCGCCAGGTGCCGGTACTCCCCTTGCTATTCAGCGCCTGGTGCCCGTACTCCCCTTGTTATCCAGCGCCAGGTGCCCGTACTCCCCTTGTTATTCAGTACCAGGTACAGGTACTCCCCTTGTTATTCAGCGCCAGGTGCCGGTACTCCCCTTGTTACTCAGCGCCAGGTGCCGGTACTCCCCTTGTTATTCAGCGCCAGGTGCCCGTACTCCCCTTGTTACTCAGCGCCAGGTGCCGGTACTCACCTTGTTATTCAGCGCCAGGTGCCAGGTGCTGGTACTCCCCTTGTTACTCAGCGCCAGGTGCCGGTACTCCCCTTGTTATTCAAAGCCAGGTGCTGGTACTCCCCTTGTTATTCAGCGCCAGGTGCAGGTACTCCCTTATTCAGCACCAGCAGATATTATGAGGTACCTGTACGCTGAAGAGGTCAGTTCTAGCCCACTGCCTGTACCCCAATATAGACAAATAACTGGGTTAGCACACAGCTTGTGCAGTGGCACTTTGATGCTGTGGACCCCCGATGCTTGTATATAATGCTTAATAATTTTATTCCCAATATTTTAAATACTTCTAAAAAATTTCCATTCTCTTTATGCACATCAAGTATTTGAGTTTGTAAAGAAAGTAATTTGTTTCTGTCCATCCATCCATCTTCTGACCACTTGTCATAGTTATGGTCATATGGAGGTATGGAGGCACATGGCCAGTGTTTGCTCTGGATGGGATACTAGCAACAAGTAGCTGTATCTTTTAGTGAAAGTTCAGTAATTGACTGAGGTCCAGAAATTGCAGTTATATCTGAAACCCAGGTAAGGGCACCACATCACAAATTACTCTATTTTTTTTTGTCACAGCACCAGGGAAGTGCAATCATTTATTGAGCAGGCTAAATTAGTGACCAAAGAACATTATTTGAAAATTCTGATTGTTATTAAATACTTCAGTAACTGAATGGTGTATATAATACAAAGGCTGAGGGAAATAATGTTCGAGTTTGATTATGATAAGGTGGATGTAGTTCATGGCTAACCCGAATTCACCTTCAGCAGGAACATTACTAACCCCTTGCAAGGTGAACCTCCTTTTCAGGGAATATGGTAGAGGGGGGGAGGGGCAAAACCAGCACAAGAATCAAAAAGTCTTCCTTAAAGAAAGCTCAGGAACAAAACATGCTCATAAGGATAGAATGAGGAAGAAATGGGAACTTATAGAAAAGATAATTTTTATGTTTCTCTTAGTTGATGGCCACAATTATCAGTCACCTTTTGTTGCAGTAAATCATACTTGTAGTTAGAGAAACTGTCTGTGTCACGCTGGGAGCAGGATTTACGACCCATACTGCAGGCTGTAGGATTTGAGCCCTTCAAAGGGGCGTTTATTTAGGGTAAACAGGGTAAATACAGAGGACAAAATGGGAGCGAGCGTGACTGCTAGCATACGCCGCGTAGACAGCGACGTTAACAAAGACAAAACCCGACAAGGGAGACAGGACTAGGGCAGACTAAATACAAGAGACGCTGATTGCAGAACACAAAACAGCTGGGAACAGGAGGATTAGCACGAGGGAAACGAGGGGGCGTGGCACACAGGAGGATCCGACAGGCAGGGCATGACACTCTGCAAGGGCTGTGTGAACAAGAAATCTTTGCAGAACCAAAAATGTCAATACTGTATAAGAATGCCTGTTACACCGCATTATGTAATAAAACCACATTTTGTAATAAAACTGCATTATGTAATACCTTGCCGAAATGTAATAAATTTTCGCTTCATTATGTCTCCCACATTTTCTAATAATTTGCTGCATTTTCTAATAATATTTTTATTTTTAAATGGGGTAGATTATTACAAAATGTGAGAGTTCGTACATAATGAAGTGAAAATTTATTACATTATGTCAAATCACTACGTAATGTGGTGTTTGTTATTACATAATGCAGCATTACAATGGCCCTTTATACAAATTTCATTCTGATTTCCTTGTACTACACAGGACTTTTACTACACAGCAGTTTATAGTTAATGTGTAGTTTATGACTAAACAATGTGCAACTTAGATGTCCAATTACTGCAGCAGCACTAATATTACTTGGATTTTCCATATTGCATGCTCGTTTTTCTCAAAACATCAACAGGCTTCTCATTTCGCCACTTTCATAATTCACTGGACCAGACAAGACAGCATTAGATGCTTGTGCACGATTGCCGGAAGTTGCTTCAGTGGAAGTGAAATAAAACACTGAATTGTTCTCTGTGACTTAATGCTTGAATGCACAGGAATAATAAATGTTTTCCTTTCTGCCGCTTTTCCAAAGTCTGATACGATAGAGAGTTTACTGCGTGCTTGTTAAGTCGGCCCATTTAGCCAATTATGTAAAACCGTATGGAACCCAGGAGAGTCGGGAGGTTTAACCACTACTGCACCATTTCCGCTGAGTGCTGAGCATTAGAGACCGGAACCTGCAGCCGAGTGGATTTGTGCCACTCATTTGCTTTGTAAATGAGATTCCACTTGGTTGCCATCCCTGCAATGTTTCAAACATTAAATCTATATGCTGAAAGTGAGTGCTAGTAAAGGCGTTTATAAATGAGCTCTCTTTTACCAACACGCCTGTTTCATATTTATTATTATCATAGTCCTGTAAATGGTTCTAAAAACCCTATTAAATGAATAGCAAGTTTTTAAACAGCAGACAGCTAGTGAAAGTCTAGCAAAAGGAATTTAGTTGATAAAACAAGTTCATTAATGCTTAAATTCTTTATCACTGTTACCTGGCATCCAATATTTCATTTGACTTCACTACAGTGACGATGAAGCAGTCAGAGTACTGTGTAAGTGTAACAATAATTACTTTCAGGTGTTTGCTGGGCTCCAATTAATCTTATCTGATGGCTTATACCTTGAGAGTAAAATGTGGTCATCCAGAAAGCAGTAAAAATCTAATTAAAGATCAAGAAATGTTATTGTCATTGTACAAAAAAGAAAACAATTTCAAGGAAGACTGAAATCACAATATTACACTTATATGCTAGATATAGTAGGATTGTATGGAGCATTAGTGCTGCATTTCAATTGCGATGACACAAATGCACAACAACAAAGTTCTGGACAAAACGAGTTAGTATTAAGTAATATACTGATAGAATACTGGACAATGAAGTGTAGACAATGTAAAATGAATGACAGAAAGTAACAGACAATAGATAATAATAGTACAAACAGGATCGTACAATTGTGAGCAGATACTAGTATTTCACTTGACAGTACAAGAGTAATCCTCCAGTTATGAGTTTCTCAACATACGACGTTTCGAGTTTACAGCGCTAACTTCCATAAAAACCATTTCAGCTTACGCCATTAGCTTCGTACTTACCGACTATGTGGGCAAACTAGTTTGGCTGGGTGCTGCAACTTTTTTACACTCAATCTTGGTGGAACGATTTCAGAATGTACTTTTCGAAAATGAAAATGATGCAGCAGAGCAAAGGTGGTGTGATGAATATTTGTGATAAGAAATCCCACAATGCAATATTCCCTTAGAATATGCATTATGACTTTACAACTGTGTTAGGATAGGTAAGTGACTTAGGCTAGGGTGTGTTTTGACTTACACCAAAATTCGGGTTACATCACTGTCACAGGAACGGAACTGTGTCGTAAAATGAGGACTCCCTGTATTGCCTTTGACAGTAGATATTGCAGAACAACAATATAAAACAGTAGCAATGAAGCGCAGCCAAGTCTGGCTTTAAGTATAGGCAGAACAGGCAGCTGACTAGGGCCTTCGAATTACCTGTATTTGATCATCAGTTTTCTTGGTAGGGTCCCTGAAATGGTTGAGCTAGCCCTGAGTGCAGAATTGTAGTGCAATTGTTGGAATGACTTTGGGGGATGGGGGCTGACTGGCAATGTGCCATTAATGGTGGTAGGTCGCCAGCCATTGATAGAACGGTAGATTTCATGTTGGCAAGAGCTCTGGGAAAGGAGCTTTTCCTGAGTCTAATTGAGAGGGCTTTTTATGGTTCTGAACCTTTTACCAGATGGCAGTATAGTGAACAGACCACAGTCAGGGCGAGTTGGGTCTGTGACAGTGCTGATGCCCTCGATGTCTGTCAGCTTTGGTCCAATGATCTGTTTGGCTGCCTTAATGACCTGCTGCAGGGCTTCTCGATCAGTAGCAGGACAGCTGGTGCACAAACCTGTTTTACAGTAGGTCAGGATACTCTTGGTAGTGCATTGGTAAATGTTTACCTGCAGTTGTTGAGGCAGACAGGCTCTCTTTAACCTCCTTAAGAAACAGAGACACTGTTGTGCTATTTTGAACTGGCAGGCCATGTGAGGTGCTCGTGATTTGTACACTGTGGAGCTTGAATCTGGAGAAGATGTTTAAGTGGATATGTCTTGCACCTGGATCTCCTAAAATGTATTATGAGCTTCTTGTTGTTGATTTGCTAACCAGCACTAATTACATAAATCTGAGGGATGGTATCAGATTTGGCTTTACGAATGAATGCATTCTGCCCTGCACTTAGTTTGCTCCATTTCTGGAAGCATCATCATAAATTAAAGTCACTCCCTTTAATTGTTTCCCCACATTCTGTTCCATCAATTTATTGACCAGTATTACATGGAACACTAGCTGTTCTGTTACTGATCCATTTATTAACATAGATAATAGTCATGTCAGTTCAGGGGGAGCAGAGCAGTAATTAGACTTTGTAAAAAATTATTTTGCAGAGCCTGATAAATTATATTCCAAAGACAATTTACATGACATTGCACTGCCTGGGTAAAATCAGAATTAAATCTATAGTTACTCTGTTAGCAGTTTCCAGTTAAAATGTACTATACTCTATCTTGTCTGCGCGCGTGTGTGAAATGCAGTTCCCTTTTTATTCCTCCCATCCCATCTGTACCTTTCTTTCCTCCCTCTTTCCCACAATCACTCTCCTGCCCAGAGAGCCCGCTGCGTTTCTTTGTCTTCATCTGATCTGCTGCTCCCCCTGACACTTGCATTAGGCGTGTGCACTAAACTCCTGAAAGTTTTATTAACTTGTGGGCACAAAATTTTGGTTTTGACATTAACGTAACTATATATATTTTTTTGTGCATCTTTCTCTAACGTACGTGAACAGTAGTGACACCAAAGTTGTGTCAATTATATAATAATAACAATTATAATGCTGAACAACGACAAAT
Organism: Petrocephalus zakoni; assembly: GCA_026774425.1. Lineage (NCBI taxonomy): Eukaryota > Metazoa > Chordata > Actinopteri > Osteoglossiformes > Mormyridae > Petrocephalus > Petrocephalus zakoni. The sequence goes on along the minus strand of JAODKN010016308.1, from coordinate 24,205 downwards.
AAAGAATAAATTATTATGAACAATAACATAATATTGACCTCAACATCAAAGTAATAAAAAAATCAAGCTGTAAACATAAATGTTAAATTATTAGATGCATAAACATTTCAATACAAACAGAATCATTTGGAATTCATAATCAACTTGAAATCCAAAACTTCCTTTCATTGTCCTGTACCCTTATATAATTTGAAATGCCTTAATTCCTGCTAGCGTTCCCCATGGTATCATCTAAAGCATTTAACTCCGGGCTCTGCGACTTGCTCTGGTGCAATCAAGGGAGATGGTGCTTCCTGTCGGGTGGTAGGGGGCAGGGTCTCGGCAGGTGTCCCTCATCTGTTCCCTCTTTCTGAGTGTGTGAGGGTGCCTGACACAGCCATTACAGCAGGCCTGTGTGCAGCACATCGCTCGCCAAGTGTGCTCTGATTCCCATCACAGCACACAGCTATTGACGTTCCCAGCTTCCTCTGCTCCACTTATGGAGCAATTATCCCTTAACTACCCCCAGCTCGACTCGCCGATCTGAGCCGTCACATCTTATTGAAAGCGAAAAAAAAATCTTAGCAAATAGCAAGAAAGTAGCAATCCGATTTTAGCGCTGGAGGATAAAGGACATTTGGGGCAGCACACGTACAGATAGGATATCGGACACTGCAAACGACTCTGGCTTAGTGCCAGGCATGCTCCCCCCCGCTGATGGAACATCAGCGCCGTCACAGGTCCTCACAGGGCTAGCTGCTGAATCCACAGATCGGGTTCCCTGACGGCTACCTCCATGGTAGACTCTCGTGCTTCTCTTACTCAACCCTGGGAGGTTTCTGTACAGTGATTGACATAACAGGTATGCAAGTACACAATTAATGCGGTATAAAGGTTTAAAAGCGCAGTAATTTTTTGTCATGATAAGTACGCATTTGCTTTGACAAGAAATCACTGAGCATTTTAACTTTTATATCACAAATGCGTGCTTGCGTCCCAGTTACGTCCATCCCTGTTTATGCATATGCAAACAATACACTAATTCTACTTTTTGATATAACCAATGGCAATAATTATATATATAAATATGCATATATAATACTTATATATAAAATATGAAGTTTTGCATTCCTATGTCTGCCCTCTAACCTGATTATGGTATAACTGATTATAACAGCCCACTGCACTGGCAGGAACAGTTGAGGATATTTTAGTCCCTGCCATACCCACAGGCAGGATATGATTCCAGAACCTGTGAACATGAAATATAGACACAATCAGTCATGTGACTGTAGTGCACTGGAGATTAGGGAGCAACCTAATGGGTAGCTTAGAGACAAATTAGGCTCTAAATAGCAGGAAACGTTGCCGCTGGTGAAGCATTTCTTTTTTGTTTTCAGTTGTTATATGTTATTACATTTGGGATATATGTCTAAGTGACTTGTTCGCAGTCGAGCTGTAGCCCAGGTGCCCATTATCAATGTGCTGTTTTGCATTTAGATTGGATTTTCGTTTCAGCAGATGAGGCCGCTGACCCCTTCTCTTCAGGTTAACTCCATGGAGATTCCCACAACAGTGATCCCATGAATGACCGATGTCTGAGCAAGTTGTGCCCCGCACTCTGTTCATTGTTTGGTATTCATTCAGTTTACCTGTGTTTTCAATCAGATACATGGATTTCATCCCATTAAAGGTGCACTGCTTTAAAGCACATTTTAACCGTTGCAGAACAGGGTATGAGCTTTAAATTTTCTCTTGGTTTCTATCAACTAGTGCCTTTTTACCCTGTTTTCTTTACATATATTTTAAGGCCCCTTTTCTATCAATATTATACTGATAACCTGACCCCATAAGTTTGCTTAAATTGCTATCTCAGATGATAAGGTCCATCAACCCTGTACAATCACCATAAAGCTGCAGACTCTATAAATCTTCCTGGAATAAATCACACTGCATGCATCACAGATTGCTAATCTAGAACTGCTGCAAACATAGGCAGCCAAAGCTTGTTTTTTTCCTGAAAAGCAGCATCCTGCAGAATGAGTTCATCCCACTAAAATGCCATAATGCTATAAAATTATATGCAATTGATGTGTCCCATTCAAACCTCACCTATCATTAATTCTCACACTAATTTACAGAAAATTACTGGAAAGCTTTTGAAACACTCCCAGAAAATAAACTTCACAATTAGTTTTTCTGTTAGGTTTCTGAATACTAAATAAAGATGAAACATGACAGCAGTACTTATTTTATTTTTTTTTGCAAAACACTCCCTCTGTGTTGTATAATAAGTGTTTGCCCAGGTATTGAAAATTGCTACTCACATAAGTCACATAACATTTACTAGGGTTCAACGTCAGACTCTGTGGGTAAGATAATGCTAAATTTACGAGTTTACGAAAAAAAATTCTGGTCAAAGCCGTGTTTGCTTACACTTTGCCTGACATTTCTCCTTACATTTTCCATATTGCGAACAAATCATCAAATGTATGCAAAACAGGAAAGTCTGTCAAAATTCATTCAATTCTTCTCAAAATAAACTCCATTCTAAAGCATATTATCTTTCTTGAAAATGAGACCTTTCCTCAAAATTAGATGCATAATTCATCTGGTGAAAATACGTTACTAAACATCAAAATAAAGGATGCCGTTTTAAAAGTCTGTTTTGAAAGGTAAAAGTTAATAAGTAGCATTTTAGTGAATATGTACAGACAGCAGTTAACATCAGTCATTACGCAAAGGCAAAGTATGACCTTGCTTTTATTTTGCTGTATTTCTGAGGGCCGTATGTATGGTGTGTCGCAGACACCGAAAGGCAATCAATTGAAGTTATAATTCAAAGGTGTTCTAAGTTTGGCCTTCACAACAGTTTGGGGGCACAGCTTACCTATCAGTATTCACTTGCTGTTTCAAAGGTGGGCGACTAATTCTCCATTCTTAGCATATCCAACTATTCTTCAGTGTAAAGGATGTGATAAGCACTTTTTAAAAGGGTAGAAAATTTGATTTTGCAATATTCTTAAATATATATTGGGTCCCATCTTTAATCTTAAAACAATTAGAAAAGCCCATTTCCCTGACTGTGCTACAGTCAGTAATAAAAGCAGTAAATGGAGAACTCAGTAATAATAAGTAAAAGGCCTCATTCATTGGGCTTATACAGGAGTATATATCAAACCCAATGAACTATATACATTGAACCAGGAATAATAAAAAAAACTCGACTCTATTTGCATTCAAGTCTGAGTATTATTTCAGTCTCTCTACAATGAAGTCCATTAGCACTGACCCAGGCATGTATGGAGAACAAAAAATAAATAAAAACCCGGGTTCAAACTAAGAGCATACGACTGAAGGATAAACTGACAGAAGTATAATCTAATCATTCAACTCGAAATTTTTAAATTCTTAGTGATTGCGAAAATCAAAAGGTGGCAAGAAAAAACAAATTAACTGAACCTGGAGAGTCTTACCCAGCTCCTTGTCAGAGGAAGGATAAAATACCAGAAAAAAAATCCAAAAGATTCAATAACATCAGTGATCTAATACTTCCAGTTATCAAAAGAAAACATTCTTCTTCTTGTGCTTGTAGATTGTCTTTCTCAATACCGTTATCAGTTAACCACTTGAGTATGATAATGGAACCAGGCCTCATCCTCAACCTACCACTCAGAGCATACCCCTTCCTTTGTCAGTATCCTTTTAAAAATCTTGCCTCCTCCCCCTCCTCCACCTGTCCCCCCAATCAGTTGGATAAGTCAGGTCATGTCATATGATTGGCTGAAGGTGAGTAAGGACGGAAGTGTGCCCAAAAGGAGATTGAAGCTCAGAAAACGAGTTGTGGAAACCTAGGTGTTATACAAATACTGGTGCTTAGTTGAATCTCCCGACTGATTGCCAAATACAAGTTTACAGTGAACAGTATAGGTAATGTAGAGATGCCAGTTCATCTAGCTACAAGTTAGTGGACTTTGGAAGGAAACTGGAGTACCTAGATGATACCAATGCAGCATGAAGAGAGCATATGAACTCAAAGCTTCAACCCTAGAAGTGTACGTGACAGTGTCGTCTGCTGAGCCATTATGCCACCCTTGAATTGGTCCATTATTTAGTTTTTTTCAGTCTAAGTTTAAGAGTATACTCTATTCAGATCTCTAGCAAAGTCACTCAAGCATATTCCCACCTATGACCAAACAATTCACTGGAATATTGGAACACTTTCAGGAAGCAAAGAGATAAGATACTCATACCACATGTGTGAGGAAGCAGCTCATCAATGGTGGATCCATTGTGTTGTCTTTACAGTGGCATACTTTTCTTTTTAAAACCTTTGTAAATGAGAACCCTTGACAAAAGGTTAAATTATTGTGCACCATGACATAGATTTGGCTTACTATATATAAGTGGCACTTGATTACGAAGTTATTTATAAATACTTCGAAGTGTTATGTGGGGAGGAAGTGAATGGATCTGCAGCTGGGATCAGGAAACCAGAGAGAAATGTGAGAAGGACCTCCTGAGTGCCTCAGCTGGTCCCTCAGACTGTCTTCTGAGACTCCATCGCCCCCCATGTCTCCAATCTCATCTTGAGTGTTAGCTGCTCTGTGGCCGGTTGATGTTGACTGAAATAACAGGCATGGCTTAGAAAGGTCAGGAACCTCCGGATGCTCTTTCGCGTTCTATCCTGTGCTCTCTTTCCTCCCCATGGCTAAATGACCCCCAGTGTCGTAAACAAAAAACTGAACTGGAGAAACACACAATAGTGTTATTTTTAACCTGGAATATACAGCAAAGACAGTCAAATCTGGCATGAATATATAAAAACAGAAAGCTTTATATAGATTATTATACTGTCTGCCTGCAGGGAGATATCTAAAATAATTTCCTGTCTTAAAATTTTGTATTAAGCTATATTGAGCTATATTTAGCTATACCTTCTGGGAGACATTATCACCAGAATAGTGTTTCAAATGTCCTGTGACAAATTTACTGGTCAAGGTGAGGTGTATTCTAGGTGAGTACTGCTCAAGGTGTAATGTACTCAAAGTGAGTACTAATACTGGGATTTTCTCTGGCTGAGCACTGCTCAAGGTGTGATGTACTCAAAGTGAGTACTAATGCTTGGATTTTCTCTGGGTGAGCACTGCTCAAGGTGTGATGTACTCAAAGTGAGTACTAATACTGGGATGTGCTCTGGGTGAGCACTGCGCAAGGTGTGATGTACTCAAAGTCAGTACTAATACTGGGATTTGCTCTGGGTGAGTACTGCTTAATGAGGCCAGCTTTGCTGGTTTGTGCTACATCCTTGAGTAATGTCTGTAAATAGATGTACAAGCAGTGTTTTTAACAAAACTGATTCATCGCATTGCGATCAATATAATATGTCAGCACTGTGCTGCACATATGAACCCTTTTAAATGGGTTAAGTAATGCCATCATGGTGACTAATTAATCAATTCAATAATAAATATTTATAGCATATCTGCTCTCTATAGTTAGCATGCATGCTAATGTGTACATAGATATGGAATGAGGTTGTATCCTATCTTCCGCCTAATTTACATTTCAAAGTACTGCCCATATGGTGTTTTGAAATGATGCAAGCCTCATTAAACACCTGATGAAATATTAGTGTTTCTCAGAAGCCACACATCATGGGTCTTTAATTTTCTCACCTGCAACTTGAATTTAAAGTGATAATTAAGTTGGTCAGCTACAAAGTGAATTTATTAAATATACAAATTTTTAAATTTAAATAATGTGATTAAATATGACTGCATTTCAAAATTGTGAGACATTTTATAATGGTAAGTAATGGAAAGTTATATGAATGAAAATGAGGTTTGGTGGCAAGACTTATATGGTATGTGTCAGTGTGTGTGAGAGAGACACATTTGTGAGTGTGTGCATGGTGATGATGTACTTAGGCTGTCTTAGGCTGCCAAAATTACATTTAACGTATCTTCATGTTGGTGCCACGGTGTGTCAGCTTAGCCATTATGTTAGCTAAAACCTCTCATACCTGTAATGTCACCCCAGTGTTTGCAGTAACCATACAATATACACGTGTATTTCTTAACTAGAGAACTAGAATAGCTTGTTTCATTATTCAGCACCTCACTGAGTTATTTAACAAATTAATTAATTAGGTGAGCTATTGGTGAAATTTAAAAAATGCATGGAATGACTGGGATGCCCCTGAGGAGAAGTTTGAGCACTGAAGTGGTGATCTGTCAGGTATCCCACAAAATTACAGTGACTTTTTGCCTAACAGAAGGAATTGCTGTTACTTTTTATTGTGTTTTGTGTTGTTACTGTATTCTGTTAATTTGCATATATATTAAAATGTTAAATTCTAATATTAAATGTTAAATCCTAATCCTAATGTTGAAAATATGTACTTGCTGTGCAGATAAATAGCTTTAAACGTTTTCTTTGACTGCCTAAGACAAAATGTGTACATACAGGAGTTTGTAATGACAGTGTGGGCATGTAGTATGCTTGTAATGATGGTAGTTTGTTTATTTGGGCGTGTGTGCTTGTGCAGGTGGAATGCGTCCGCCTGTGTCTGTGCATGAAACTGAATGTGACAGACCTTAGTGAAAGTCATGTGAATAATAAGCTGTCAAGTAACTGTCACAGTGGAAATCAATGTTGTTTTCTTCTGTAATTCGATTACATTGTGAGTTTCATCAGCGACCCCGTCGTTTAAGTCATGGTGTGTAGAGCTGGGGGGCAACTCACAGGCAGCTCTCACCCTTGTGTCCCGGAGCATCATGGGGAAGTTTGGGTTGTGTTGTATAGCATATAAAAATGCCGCCTGTGGTTTGACATTGCAGCCTGAGGGTAAAACTATGCGACAAAGGGAACGGGGGAGCAGGGCCGAAGATTATTTTGGAGGCATTTTCCTTTTCAGGGCCTTTTCTGTCAACCATCCCTTCATGTGTTTCTCTATAACGGCTTATTCAGTGCACGGTCTTGGTGTTTCCCATAATGCAAAGGGTCAAAGGTAGAGGACATCCTGGAGAGCATGCCAGTATAGCTAACAAATAAGTTTGGGATCTCTCAACAGTGAAAGAAATAGCAATAAGCAGCACAATGACCATACTTCCTTTATCGTGTTCTGCAAAAAACACAGAATCAAGGCTTGTGTGTAAGGCTATGAAAAAAACAAGATTCACATGAAAGAAACATTCTTATGAGGATCAAGTGAAATGAATCACCCTTAATATTATCATATATATTAAACAGGATTTTGGTATTAAGATTCACATTTGTCATTCAACTGACAGTGTCACTGGGGATGATGTTCATCAGGTTTTTTTTGTTTAATAAAACACTATTCCCTCTTCAGGGCTTCATGAAAGGAGCTTGGGGAAGTATCTCCTGAAAGCTCGCACAAAAGACACGAGCAAGCCCCAGTCCCAGCTCGAGGATGCATTATTGATAAACTGACTGATAGGAGCTCTTAAGAGACAGGAAGTCTGAAAAGAACCTCTTTGAAGCATACTAAATAAAAAAGAAGCCCAGAGTAATACAAATTGGATACATTTATCCTCTTCTTCAAATGTCAGAGTCGGTTCTGAAAGTATGATGATGAAAGATGGGTAGCATCAAAGTTCTTGTTTTGTCTACATGGTCACAAACTTGTTGGTGAGTAATTCTTAGAACTTCAGAAAATCTGTGCTTCTGCATTAGAAGTCTACAGTAGATCCATCCTTAAATATTTCATTATATTACATTATGTGTATTATATTTTCAGTGTGGACGGAAGGCTCAGACAGACATTTCAACAAGATCAAAAGCTCGTTAGAGTTGTTCTAGTATTTGTGGCCAACGTGCTGTTCTACGCTGGGGTCTTCTACATCTCGGGCTGAGTCTATATACGTGAAAAACACTCATCAGAAAGGTCAGCTCAATGGCCAAACTCAACATGGACCCAGTGTAGGTAATGGCAGAGAAGTGGACATGGGCAAAACTGAAGTACATCATTACCAACCCCACATAACCTTTCTATAACTCACTTTCCTATTAACACATTCTGCTACTGTCCAGTAGGAGGTGCTACTGGGTTTCTTTTCTGCCTGTTGCCACATCTGTACATCTACTAATCCTCCACCACCTCCCCTTCACATGGTGCCCACCATGTCCCCAGTCAGAAGTAGACACTGAATGAGCATAGCAGCACTTACGTGCAACATCACATTGACATTTGTACATTGCCGTCAGTTTATTATGTACTCCTGCTTGCTAATGAACACATACGGCTCACAGACGGGGTCAAGAGGTTAACTTATTTATTTGACTAAGCATTAGAACAGCTAACCTGCCTGGTCTAAGCGATTTTGAAAGTGGTGTGATTGTTGACACCACATTGCATCTCAAAAATAGCCACTTTCCTGGGATTTTCACAAATTACAGTTTGTATAGTTTAAAGTGACTGGTGTGAGTAACAAGAGACATCCTTGCTAATGACAGAAGTTACGAGAGAATGGCCAAACTTAAAGTTAGCAGAAAGGTCCCAGGTATAAAAATAATATCTTGGTACAAGAGTATTGTGCATAATGGTTTCTCTGAATACACAAGCAGTTCCATAGGGGAAAGGTGGTCCAAGCCAGAACAAACCATGTACCAAATAAAGTGGCCACTGAGTGTATATTTACAATTCATATTTATATATTCTGTGTTCTGTAACACTCTAGCTTTACCAGGTAATTCTGATATTATATGTGTATAATTTTCTCCTTTTCAGGCCATGTGTTACTTGTTCTTTTCCTTGGAATTTCACTGTTGGATGCTTGTTGCCGCTGTTTGCATCTTAATTTCCCCAGTGAATTGATAAACTGCGTATTAATGGTTACAACATCCTGCAGTGTTCTGTCACTATTCAGAATAAAAACCTGTTTACACAATATACTGCTATGAGTCTGCCCAGCCAGGTCTTCCTCTATATCACCATGGGAGGACCCCACCATCCAGGGGAATTGTCCATCCACCCAATTCCTAACCACTTATACTGGTCAGGCTTGTTTGGAGCCTAACCCAGGCAAATAATCAGATCCTGGATGGGAAGCCAGTCTATTGCAAGGCACAAACACACACACACACACACTCTATGAGCAATTTACAGATGCCAATTATCATAACTGCATGTCTTTTTTTTGGTTGCTAAGGAAACCAGGGTACCCAGAGGAAAACCACATGACATGGAGAGAACATACAAACTCCACAGATGCAGAGTGGAGGTGGGATTTGAACCTTCGACCCTGGTGAATTTGAGGAAACTCTACTGCTACCCATTGAGGCATCATGCTGCCCTTTAGGAAATAATATTTTATGAAATGTGTCCATAGAATACTTTTTCAATAGCATGTGGTGCAGTGCTCAGAGTTCAGTCCAATGTGTTTCTATAGCCTGTCATCCTCATTGTTTTTCTGGCTGACCTACAATTGTCTCCAGCCTGCCCAGTGTCCTCGTTACAGCCTTTTTTTTTCATGTCACCACTCCTCAGAGCTACCACTAAGAAAAGGGCCCGAGGGGACAAACTCATTCATGTCCATAGACACACTTCATTCTGATTACAACAGACACTCTAGAAGTGGTAGCATAAAAAGAAAGGAGCCGAATCACTGAGATGTTTATCCTTAAGGTGTTACTTTAACACATTTTTTTGTTGGTTTGTGTTACTGTACAGGCACCGAGTGACTGAGATTTGCTGTCAGATTGATTGTAATTGAGGTGAGGGAGGAGCTTACAAGTCCACCTTTCTCCCCCGCTAGGATCTCCCTGCCTGTTTCTCAGTGAAGGTCAATTGTGACATACCAGATGTCCAATTATTTGACTTTTCTGGGTTCTGCTGTTAGTAACAGACACATTTCCTGTTAATAATTTGCTATGGGATTAATTAAGCTACAGTGTTTTTTATGAATGTCCCATTGAAGAGATTTTTTAAATGATGAAAGTCGAGCTTTTACACGGCAAAAAATGTTGCTGTTGACTAATTAAACACAAACCCCACATGAACTGGTAAATATTAGTTATAAAATTTACTGAAAATATTGTCTCTGTTTCTAAAGTAGAAGTCTCACTCAAACTATGTGTGCAAGCAATAAATGTGAGACTTACACATCTGATGATGCGGAGTCCCTCACGATAATCACCCACGAGGTCTTCTGGCCACCATCTGCTTGTCTGAATTACTTGGTTATGAACTTCATTATAAACATATTGTGTTCTGCCAGAAATACACAACAGCCCAAGCCTGCCTGAGCTCCAAATATATAAGCTTCTTTAGCAATGGGTGCTGTATTCTAGGGGTCTTTACTGTTATCCTTCCCAGTTAGGCATGGACATTTTGCATGATTATGGCATGGAGCTCAGCTCTGTAAATAATATCTGGTTGTACTCCTCTAAGTAAATGATTAATAAGCATGTAATATGATTTACTAGGAAGTACAGTAAATGCCCTCTACGGGCAGCATGGTGGCCCACTGATTAGCACTGTTGCCTTACACCTCTGGGCCCGGGGTTTGAGCCTCCGTCCTGGCTTCCTGTGTCGTTCTGGATTTTCCTCCAGTCACTCCAGCCCCCCCAGTCCAATCCATCCAAGGTGCACTGGAGTTCAGCTAAATTGTAAATTTAGCTAAATTGTCTGCAGGTGTAAATGGAGTGTGCCCTGCGATGGGTTGGTGCCCCATCCAGGGTTGTTCCCTGCCTTGATTCTTTATCCTCTAGGATAGGTTCCCTTTAATAGGACAAGCCGGAACATAAATTGTAAAATGGATGGATAAGTACCCTGTAACACAGTGGATAGTTTGAGCTACTAAGTCTCCAGATTACCTGATGTTTCATTTAGTTTACTGTTTAATTGATTACTTACTTTTGACAAACCCCCTTAAAGGATGGAACATGTTTCAGCATCTCTGCACAGCAGTGAGCTGCAACTGGTCAGCTTCATTGCATTATGGGAAAGCGTTAAAGCTGTCATCTACTTGCATGTTCTGAACTGTATAATATGCAAAATAAAATAGAACATATATCACAACCATACATTTAAACAGAGAAGTCATCTTGTAAATGTATATAAAATTTGAAAATAGCGATGAATTTGTTTAGCAATTTATTTATTATAATAATCTTCCATACCTAATCTGCAGTTTATATAAGAACAATGATAAGAATCCCTATTTTTAACTGAAAGTTGTTAATATATGTTCTTCAAACAGCTGTTTTATGAATTTATTATTCACTTCATATTAACTTCATTTAAACTTTACAAAATAATACTGACAGTTGTTGTCACACGAGGTCTCAAGTATTATTTGTGAATAAAAATATAATTAGTTATATAAATTGAAACCTTTAAAATGCCAAAATCTTGATATAATTAATTTACAACTAATAATTGTGGGTCATTCTTAATTTTCTTCATTTGGATAGTATAAAGATTGACTCCACATAAGAACAAGGGAAGAGTGAGGTATTGATTTGGAGGAATCCGATATCGTCCGAGGGGTTATTTGTGGTTTGCAGACATCTCTGGGGGAGATATTTTAAATGAGGTAGTGGAGAATTGTTCACATGCTAGTCTCCAGATTTCAGAACAATGGACAGCTCTGACACTGGCGGGTTGTGTTCCAGTTTCAGCACCATGGACAACAGTTTTGGTCCCCATTTCACAACTGTAGACTTGTGGACAGTTCCTTCTCATATGTCCCTATCTCAGCATTACAGACAGCTCCCAGCCACCTGTCCATGTTTCCCCAATGCAGCGTGTTAGGTCTCCGATTCAGCAGCATGCAGAGTTTCCCTCCGGTCCATCGGAGTTACTACTCGATCGGCCATCATTTAGTGGCTGATGTATTACCTGCAGCACTCAGCATTTTCTTCATGAAGCTAAATGGGACAACAGACTTCCTCAGTTATGAATGAAAATTCAGCATTGCCATAAGATGGTTGCATGGCGATGAAAAATGCTGATGAGGGTAGGTAGTTTTATGAAATTGTACTATTACTTTTGCTGGATCTATGCTTTGTTGTTCATCAGCACTAATGACATTAATCCTAACATGGGGTCAGTGCGGAGGTGTGTTGGGGAACAGTGGTCAGTCTCAACACCACATTAGCAGAGGTTCCCAGAAGATCTGGGAAAAATTGTCCAAATGGGAATAGCTCATTTTAAGGAACAAAAAAATTATTAGACTATATTTCAAAGATAGAAGATGCATCAGTATAGGAGGATGCTTTACCAGGAACTTCTGTTTCTATACAACAAAAATATTATGATCTCTAACTATGCTCAAAAGCCGGATTTCACAGTAATTACCAATTGAAAGAAGGTTCCTGATAATTTCACAAATTAATTCTAGGATCTCAGTATTTCAGTTACAGGATGTCAAAGGCAGCTTTGTAGTTTTGTAAGAGTCAGAGTTAGATGGTTCTGGTTCAGGAAGTAAAAATCCTGACCAAGACTTTGTTTCAAACCAGTTGAGTATAAAATGCAATAGTCCCAGAGTACTCAACTGAGCTGTGTGCTGCGGGTTTACTGCAGTGTTACTGTAACAGGCACAGCTCATCTCATGCAATTGATACAGAAACACCTCAGTATCTTAAATTGGACAAAAGTTTCCAAATATTTGCTTGCCGACTTCTGTTTCAGTTTTTCTTTAGGCTAATGTGTCATTTATACACAGAGTTCATTAGCATCTATGTGATATTACTGGCTAGGCAGCGCTAACACCCACAGACCTAACAAAGGTGTTGATGAAGGACAAACATACACAGGAAAGTTACCAAAGCAGAATCCTGCTGCTTTCACGCTTATCTTACTTCATTCATCCTCCTTTTAATGGCCTATCCTGGTCAGGGTGGTGGTGGGGGGGTGCTTCTGGAGCTTCTCCGTTCAACCACAGGGCACAAGATGCCAGTCCATCACTGGGCAAACACACACAGTCCCACACTGAACTACTCTGTTTTCAGAGCAAACCTACAGAACACGGGGACAACATGCAAACTCCACACGCGAATCTGAGGCGGGGTTCAAACCCTCATTCCTGGGGCTGCCCGTGGAGCCAGAGTACTAGATTGCTTCACAATTAAAAATCCATCATCCCTGCATGAAGGGGCTTGATCCCCAACCTGGTCCCTCTCTTAGAATATCTGTGTCCTTCCTTCCTCTCCTCCAGACTATATTTTTACAACTGGATAACACAGGGGCTCTGTGGGTAGCTATATATAGACTCGGATCTATTCTCTTGGCATTTCGACAGACGGGGTGTCTGGGTTCTCTGTCAGTTCTAGGACCGAGGATCTCAAGAGACATTTTTGAAGGTGTTTATATATTAGGTTGCACAGACGTAGAGCTAATATCATGTAATAGTTCCGGTGGCCATAAACGTGGCAGCATGATAAAACGATGATAAAAACATTTATAGGCACCTTTATGAGGGTCTTTGTTAGACAGTAATTTGTCTGGCCTCTTACCACAGACCTGTTTGCCAATGGAGGCCCTCCCAGGAGCTCAAAAATAGCTGTAAGGATTATCAAGGCACACAAAACCTCCCGCCTTGCTAAGGTCATAATCCTCACAGGTACAAGAAATATCCATCTTTGTTTTATTGCTCAAGCCGGAGATCAGCTTATTATTAAATGCTGATGGAAGAAATGCTGAGGGAAAGCCTGGCTAAGCCTGGATGGCAAAAGTCTTCTCAGTATGTGAGAAGTAGTATGTGACAGTCTACAACAAAATGGAGACCAAGAAGAGAAAACGACCACATTTTTGATGTGAAATGATCCCAGATCCCACAACTAGAACTATATTTGCTTACCCATTCCCTGATTTATTAATGTTTAGTGTCTTTCACTTATTTAGTTCGATACACCTGTGACCCTGGCCAGGACAAATGGCTTGAAATTCAGTTTAATTTTATTTATATCGCACTTTAACAAGGAACATTGTCGCAAAGCACTTTACTGAGTGCCAGGCCCGAGGTCCCTAGAGAGTAAGTTTGAGATGAAGGGGGCAAGGAAAATAAACCCTGGGAGGAACAGGACAAGGAGGAAGCCCATTCTCTGGTGGCCGGCACTGGGCTGTAGGAGTTCACGTTATTTTGTGCCAGGGGAATTCAGGCAGGTGTGAACATGCAGAACTCCAGCTTTTCTAATTCCAAAACAATCCATTTGGTTATTCAAACCTGTGGCCAAGTTCCTGGATAAGAACATGTTTTTTCTCCCATGGACCCACAACACCAGTTTCCATCGCTTTCCCTCCACATGGCTTTTGGTCTTCTTCTTGCAGAAGGTGAATTATTTAATTGTTTGCCCTATTTGTTTAAAATTATGGCACCTATTTTAAATATTTCGTCGTTTCTTTTCGTAAGCATGATCAATACCACGTTACGCATCGCACGTCACCGACATCACGACCAGTTACGTAACGCCAAAATACTTGCCTTCTAATAATCATCCTGCATCACTACTTCACTGCTTTCAACATTCATATCATTTAGATTTATTTTAGGTAAACTTGCATTGGCTTGGAATGAGTAGCATACATAATCTGTAATGGGAATACTGCCTCTGATTTATTGTTATCATTATATGTTATGGGCTGAGAAGCAAGCCCATAACCAAGCGGGGCAGCAATTCCATGAAATAAGTTTCATAGCTACTCCTGCCCACTGGCAGCATGTCAGTTTCGATAAGATCAGGGCTTGATATTGCCGTTTGGCCAGGGACTAACGCACTTCATCTCCACCAGTAGTAAAGGACAAATAAAATATGTTTTTTTTTCTTCATGTACTGCACTCGCTGGGCTCTTTATGTAAATCTGTGCTATTATTTACATCACCAAATGTGCATGAATCCATCCATGCATTTTCTGAATCTGCTTGTCCTATTCAGGGTCGCGGGGCGGGGTCCAGAGCTTAACCCGGAGGCCATAGGAGAAAGGCAGGGAACAACCCAGAGTGGGGTGCCAACCCATCGCAGGGCACACAATGTGTACTTTAATTATAATTTAACAGTTTTGGTTGGAAATCATACTAATTCAGCTTTTTCTGGTACTGTACAGAAGTGAAGAGACATTAAACAATGATTGTTTATGGAATCGAGGAATTAGATTACAATTAGAAACCAACAATTTGTTTGTAACCTATGCCTGGCCTGTCTGCTCTCCTTCCATCATATGTCCTGGTTGACTGGAAGCCTCAGCGAGCCCTGTCGCCATAGTAACCCAAACCCGAAAGCACAGCTCATGATGACGAAGCTGACCCTTCCCATGCTAGACACAAAGCTTCAGGGATGGGCTACGGCAATAGAAATCATTTTGCAGCTTAAGCTGTTATAGAGAGCTTCATTCTGTGTGTTCATTATGGGATGTTTCTGCAGGTACTCTTTAATGCCTCTACATATCATACTGCTCTTGAAATAAGATGAGAGCACCAGTGAAGGGCCATTCATCATCGAATGTCCTGATTTATAAGAAATGATCTTTTAAACTGTTACTTAGAGCCACTGAGAATATAAATGCAGAATTTGAAAGGATGTTGAGTTTTGATATATACTGCTCATATATCATTGACAGATTCAGTTCATGTAACAGTAGCTCTTGCTATATGTCATTTACTAGTAGTATTTATTATTTCAGGTGTTATGTGCTGGAAATGGGTGCATGTTTTATTGACAGCTCACTGGGAGAAGGGTGGCAGAAAGTCCATATATGGACATGATGAGTTAATTTACCAAATTAATTGAGATCGCAGACTGGATGATGGAATCCTTTTAAACAGTGGCTGGGAGTCTGTAGAGTTCTAGGTGGAGTGTAGAAACCAGACAGCACCAGTGTGAGGATTGTACATGTTGTATAGAGATGGGTTACTGGAATGAGGGTGGAATCTAATTACAGCTCATGGCAACCTGTAGGGTTGGTGATGTCATTGCCGTGTGAACTGCACCTTTCACTTCATCTTGTGCTAGCCGAGTCTAACCAAACATTTTTTGAGGGAAGTATTTATTTTTAATTCGTGTTGAGTGGATGTGAGGCTGTGTATTTCTGTGTCCTTCTCCGTTCCAACAAGGGGGCAGGGAATTGTAGGTGATTCCACCATGCTGATGAGTATTTGAGGGCCACACAGTGCCAAACATGCGCAGTTACTTTCTAATATACTAGAGTAGCACTTCTGTGATTTGTATTTTTCCATTTGTATATCCATGGGTATATTATGTTTAGACTCATGCTTGTTGCTTATGGTCTACATCCAAGGGTGTCAACCCATGCCGGGTTGTAGTAGGGGCATGGTCACACTGAGTAGTTTAGAGAGGGGCTCCTGTAAAGAAGGTGAAATCAAGTTCTGGCTTATGGCATGAGTCTTAAGGCGTTTAGCTTGATAATGTGTCTTTCGATGGCACATGGAAATGGCACTGCTCAGAGAAGGAAGCCTGAACAGCCTGAGCTCAGTTTGTGTGTCAAATCCACATCCATGGAAGTGTCAGGCCACCAAATATGCATAATAACTTACAGCAGTGTTTCCCAATCCGGTACTCTGGAACCCACAGCTGGTCCATGTTTCTGCTAGTTCCGTGATCCCTGCCAGGCAGTCCACATTTTTGCTAGGGAGCTGGGAGGGAGCAAAAATGTAGACTGTCTGTGGGTCCCCAAGGACTGGATTGGGAAACACTGACTTACAGTAATACGCAAATCCTAGTAAATGATATTCATTGATGAGTGCTAACACCACCTATGAGTCATTTTTTGTTGGATCTCTTGGGAAAAACCCTAAATGCTGAGAATCATATGTGAGACTGGAAGTGCTAAATACCCATTTAAAGCAATGGCAAATGTTGTTCAGCAGCTTTGGTTGTTTTGTGTTTGTGTCCTGTTTTGAAGGACTCAAAACAGAAATACTCCTGGGCTTAAGGTCTCAGGATGGTAGAAACATGTTTTTATTTTCCGTGATGCCACCATGGATACATGTAGGCCTTTCTGGTTGTTACCCATGGAGATTTTGCAGCAAGGTCCTGGTAAGTGTTGAGATAGAATGAGTCTGCGGCCAGAATGACTCCTGGGATCTTCCACACTGCCATAGAATCAATGATATGCTAAGCTGGAGAGAAAAGCAGCAGACTGGAATGCTGATGTGTCTCAAATGAGCACAGAACTCTGGCTGAACCGAACAACTAGCCAGGACTCACCAGAGGAGCCTCAGCAATACAACAGCTATTGGGTATTCTTTCTCTAAAGCTACAAAAATACGCAGTTCAAATGAACACTGCTTAATATGTATGTGGGCACCCTGTTGTCCTATTCGGCATCAGGTAAGATTACAGAAAACGGATAAATGATATTCACAAGCTGATTTTACTGCTTAAACACAAATTAAATTCATACTTCTTTAGCATGGCCCATCAACCCATAATTCCCCAATGATGGAGATTTATATGGGAAGTGTTGCTAACAGTGTGGGTTTTACCAGTCTGAGGAATTAAGGGGACGTTGGCCTTTTATGAAGGAAACAATCCCCATTTAAAGCATAGACTTCACTGTCAGACATGTAAAGCTAACTCAGTACTGTATAGACAGCCTATGAGGTAGCATCTAAACTGCGTTATCGTTCATTACGGCTGGTGCTGTAGCTCCTGTTAGACACTGCCAGAATAGAACATGCAAGTAACTAGTGTAGTACATGTCAGCCACTGGTGATATAGGGCTTTTGGTTGACACTTTAAAACCTCCACAAGCAGTACAAAATTACAGTGTAATGGTGGCCATTAAATATTTATTTCGACAAAATGCTTCCAAAAAGCCCCCCATCCCAGATGGCATTTAAAATTTAATATCGTCTCTGATTTTATTTATTTATTAAAACAGTGCTACAACATCACTGCAACATGACGATAACATTTATTGACTCGAGGTTCTGCGATTTCGGAACTTTTTGAGAAAGGGAAGTTGAATCGTTTCAGCTTCAGCCTCTCAGGCCGGCTGACTTTCGTGCTATGTTTGTGACGGTACAGTCTGTGGTGTGGAAACTGGCACCGCGAGTGTAATTAGCAATGTGAGCTAGGTTAGTCTGCTAAATAAGAAAAAAAAAACGATAGCAGGCATCAGACAATGTAATGTGCAGTTTGTCGTTGTCAGTGAGCAATGCTAACTATTTGGAGACAGCAGCTGTAAGACGTCAAGGCTTTAGACGACATGTTCATGAACTGTGCTCTTCTCTGCTCTCTGAGTTGCTTTTCTTACTTGTTAAGTGGCCAGTGCGCATAGCTGAAATGAAAAGCACCTCTCCATTGTTCTTTTTTAAGTGATAGGCCCACTGCATCCCCTATTTCCTGTGCAACACACATTAGTCATCCTCTTTATAATTTACTAAAGTTCTGATTAGCCCTGTCTCCTTTTTCCATTTTGTGAATACAGCAGTACATAACTAAAGTTAAATTTCGTATATGGTTCGATCTATGCTTAATAAAATTAAATACTCTAAAAACAGTCTGCATTCAGTGAAGCCGGGACATACAATTTCATACTATGCCCTAAAGGTGAAATTAGGCTGTCCTTGCCTGACACACTTGCTCTCATTTGCCTGATGACAGGGATGCCATAAACATGCTACAATAATGGTAATGGGCATCATCCCCATTAGTGAGGAAAATGCCTGCCGGAATCCAGAAATCATCTCTTCATAAGAATAAGTCCTAATAATCCTGCGCTTATTCACTGTTCCACTGCATCAGGCAGTAGATGTTGTAGTGTTTCCCTAATGTTTATGGCAAATAAAAAACCTTTAATTGCTTCGCCTTATTAATGCTTTGACTTCAGTTATATCTGACTTCAGTGAATTGTCAACTTTAATATGATATTTCAATGGATAGTTAATTTAGCATTAGATCCAGGTATGGCAGACCAGATCTTCCTTAACACATGTACCATGTGTAATACTTAATACTATAACTAATAGGTGGCTCACTGGCTCACTCAACATCGCTGACTCACACTTCCACTGTTTCAAATCCTATCCTGTCTTCTCCCAGTTTTTTGTGGGTTTCCTCCCAGTAAGAAAAGCCAGTTGGCTAGGTTAATCAGTGTCTGTAAAATGCCCTTAGTGTGTGATTAAGATTGACTGACACCCCTGCCAGCCACCATGTGCCTGCCCGGCCCAATCCTGACAACCCTGTGCTAAGTGTTTGGAAGATAGCCAGATAGAAGGAGAAATGGCATTGCTATGGGCTAAAACAGTGATCATTTTAACATATTCAAAATGTTCTATTTTCCTCTTTGGTAGATATGTATACAGACAGCTGTCTATCAACAGAATAAATGGCATTGCAGCCATCCACCAATAGAATGAAGAAGCCATCCACCTACAGGTAAGCTGAACACCGAAAAAAGAGACTGAAGGTGTGCTCCTGTTCCTTACTGTGGTCATCAAGGCTCTGTAGCAGTTGCAAGCATTCCTTGCCTCGTGACATAAATTAATAATTTATGTTCCTTTGATTTAGCAAATCTGAGTGGTGCACAGCACCCAATTATATATCCTAGGATAAAAGACTTACTGCCTTTAAGGTTTTTTGTTCATTCCGTTTTTCTCTAAAATTATACACATTTTTTTCAATTATTTTTTTACGGCTCTTCTTTAAAAAGCAAGGCTTGCACATGTTTCAGAGACCGGCTTTGGTTACATTGTTATTGTCAAAGAGGCCTCAGTCACTGGCCCCATTGCATTCAGGGAAAGGTGTGTCATTTATGGCATCCCTGTCATTTACACCGCCGCTCAAAATTATGACAGCAGACAACTGCTGACCCAGAAGAGGCACTGAGGTGATTATCACTGTGTTGTGTTACAAATACCCTCCATCTGGCAATTACCTGAGACACAGACCAAGGCTGTATTTCCCGAGATGCTATTTCTGTTTTGACATTTTCTCCGAACTGGGCACAAGCATCTATCAATGAATGTAATATCACTGCCTGTCTTGTTCAGATCCAGGTGCTTTCTAACAGCACAGTCTCAGAACGTGTTAATGACATTGTCAGCATCAGTGAACAGTCAACAGGTTAATTTTACAGATCAAGTTCAGATCAGTTTGATTTTGTAAGTAAAGTGAGCGCTTCCACATGCAGGGAATTAGGCAAAGTATGACCCATTCTTGACATAGACAACTTAATGCAATTAGGTCACATTTATTTTGACTGGACAGCAAGAGACAAGAATATATATTATTGTATTTTTACTGTAAAAAGAAATTAGCAGATGTGCATTGTGGGCATATGACATATTTTATATAACTATATATCTAAAACTATATATAAAGTTTAATATGCTTACTGCTGTAACGGAAAGCACCGCAATATTAGCTGTGTGTGACCCGGAGACAGTGAGCTCTTGCATCCGTGTCTGCTACCTTATATTTAGTTTAATGCCATTAAATAGCGAGCAAAGCAGGCTAGCTGATACGTTGCTACCAGGTTTCATGATGCCCACTGCTGAAGTCTAATCTATACAAATGTAATGCAGTGAAGCTGTGCCAGAAAGAGCTCACGCTGAAGTACTGCTTGTGAACCTATTTTCACAGTCCCATTTGCTGCATGGCTGTAGAATGCTCCGTGTTGCATAACATCCATCTTCCAATCTGCTTATCCGGTACCGGGCATGGAACCTATTCCAGGAGGAAAAGGAAAAGGACGCATATCTACATACATAGTGCATATGTTACTAATTATAACTAGTCAGTTTCACCAGTTGTTCTCTATCTGATAGACACACCAGATTAGATGCTGTAGATTATGGTAATAACATCAGTAAGAGACGTTCAATCAAGGACAGCCTGGACCCTCAGCAGTTATAGGGGTACATATCGGGGTAGAGGATGCACTTAGAGGGATTGGGCAGTCTGGTCAGGATTGTTTTTTGACTCCAGTGCTTTTAATACCATATAGCCTCTCTAACATGGGTATAAGCCCCAGGAAATGCAGGCTGGTGCCTGAGCCGTGTCCTGAATCGCGGACTACATAGCAAGCAGCAAACAGTTTGTGCTGCTCCGGGAGTGTGTCAGAGATGGTGGGGAGCAACACAGTAACCCATCAGGAAACAGTCTGGTCGGCCTTTCTGCTTGCCTTCCACACAGACTTCAGGAACAGCTCCAAGCTGTGCCACCCACAAATATTCTATAATGATTCCACTATTGTCAAATACATTGAAAATGTACATGAGCAGGACTACAGAAAGCATATCCAAAACTGTATCATGTGATGCAGCAAGACTTTGCTGTATCTTAACTTCAGTCAGACAAAGCAGCTGGGGATGGACACCCACCTTCCCAAACAGCTTATAGCAAGCGGAGGTAGTATGTTTATACAAATACCAGGAGAACCACATAAGTATCCAATTGGACGGGTTGGCAACATAGATGCTCTGTACATAAATGAACTGAGCACTCTGTCCTATTTGAGAAGGCATTTCATTGTGTGCAGAAAGCTATTGTGAATGTTCTAATGCAGTGTTTCCCCATCCAGTCCACAGGGATCCATAGATGGTCCACGTTTTTGCTCCCTCCCAGCTCCCTGCCAGACAATCCACATTTCGGAAAAACATGGATTGTCTGTGGGTTCTCGAGGACTGGACTGGGACACACTGTTCTAACATTCCATATTGGGCAATGTGATATTTTAAAATGACAACAATTTGGGCCAGGGGACTGGATTGTTAGAGAGCTGACCCTGGATACCCCAGAGGCAGTTTCTATAAAATGGAAGATGGCAAAGGCATTGACCATCATGTCCCTGTTACTTCTCTCCTTATAATGCTATATCCATAAGCACCTTTAGTCATTAGCTTATCCCACCACAACATGCCAAGAAGTGCTATTGGGGCTCTTTTCTCCAGTATAAGACAGTATAATGCCTTTTCCCATAAGGCCTGCATTCATCCCTGCCAACTGTAATTGGACAGTATTGTGAGCCAGTGCCTGCATAATCAATGGCCAGTCTAGGTAAACCATGAGTACAATAATCAGCAGTCCCACGCATCAATTTTTCCATCTGCAAGACAGGGTTCTATCATCATTTTTTTAGCTGACTCATAGTTACACAAACAATGGCAGCTATGGCAGATTGTTATAGCCTCAATAAAAGCTTTAAGACATGGCTCATCCATCAATAAGACTATTAAGAGATTTAAACCTTCAGCAGCTTTGCACTGAGATACTGTGACATCATATATCAGCTTTTGTGTGGAATACTGTATTCCCACAGGGTCCTGGGTTATTTACAACAACAATAAGCTATGGTTTACTGGAGAATTCAGGCAGCTTCGTAGGACAAAAGAGGGAACCTTTAAAAGTGGGGATGATGACCTCTTCAAGACTGACAGGTACTGGAGAAGGACTGGAGAACTGGAGCAAGGAATCAGAGCAGCCAAACATAGTACTCGTAAAAACCGAAAATACAGTTTTCAGCCAACAACCTACAATCAGTGTGGAAAGTCACAAAACACCCACCTATTGATAGCCCGATGACCTAAATGAATTCTGCAATGGGTATGAAAGGTATAAGCTAGCCGTGAATTCCTCCCCCCTATTATTAAAATTTCACCCTGTCTCTCCCCCACCAGTTCTAATGGTCACGAACAGGACATCAATAGACTGCTCAAGAGACAAAAAAAGCCCATAAAAGCCCCGGACCGCATTCTGTCTCCCCTGCATCCCTGAAACACCGCAAATCAACTGGTGACAGTGTTAGCCAACTTTGTAAATCAATCTCTGGACTAATGCAGTGTCTCCTCTTGCTTCAAATGCACCATCATTATTGCAGTAGCCAAACAGACAAGAATCCCCAGTCTATATGACTATAAACTAGTGGTGTCTATGAAGACCTCAGGGGGACTTCAGTACTATTGCAACGTAAAATAACTAGAATGCCACTAGCAGGCTAGCCCTTCAATTTGCTTACAGAACCAATCTGCAGATGATAATAAAGGCCTTCATAACATCTTGCCGGACCTAGATCACCCTGGATCCTATTTATGGATACTGTTTGTTGACCTCAGCTGAGCATTCCATAAAGTAATTACAGAATTCTCCCAGCTTACTGTACCTGACTCCATGGTTTGTGTTTCAATGTTCTCTATTCTGTACTATGTTCCCTGGTTGTGTCCCTGCAAGCATCATGCAAAGACAAATTCCTTTTGAATGTGAAATTATGTAGTTAATAAATCTATTGTTCATTGTTAATGCTCTGTTGTATTATTTTTGTGACTTTGCCTATTTTGTTTTAATATGACCAGTCACACAAAAAAAGTCCTTGTATTTGGCCTGTACATGGTGGTTAAAGTTTATTCTGATGACCTGATTCTCATTCTAGGAGAGGATTCTGTCATTCTTGTCATTGTGCATCAGGAACAAAAGAATAGCCTCAACAGATCAATTTATCATTTCTGTACCTGTTTCACTTAAAATATGAAATGATTCCATGAGTTCTGTCCATCAGTCCCAAATCTTTTTTTCCATTTCAGGAATCTGTGATCCTGCACTCCTTTGGGTCTTTTGGTCTTCACTGTTTTTCACCCCATGGGGGTGAAAGCGTCAGCTCACACACTCATTAACTCGAGATTGGGCTCAAACACCTAGTGGACCTACCTCAACCCCAAGTAAGCAAGAGGCAGAGATGGGCACAAATACATAAAAACACAACTTACAAATTATTGCTCATGAAATGTAACAAAATTAAATACAAAATACTAAGGTGAGAAAATGTATTAAAATACAAGTAATTTGCATTTACATGTAAATTAGTAACGGTACACAAATACGTGTTCCATCACAGCCATAGTAATGTGTAATATTTACAGAATATCCAGTTTGCCCTAACTTTAAATAGAATAATAATTTTGTGATGTATATGTATTATGGTGCTAATTGCAAAATGAAAAATGACATTAGTAACATAATGAGCTCAACAGGCTGCACTTGCAGCAGGGGGGGGATATTGCGGTTCCGGCCCGTAGAATTAGTGCCGTTGACTGACAGGGGTGCCGGTGTGTGTGTGTGCATGCAAGGAGGCTCACAGACACTTACATTATGTGTGAATTTTCCAGTTTGTCTCATAGTAGGGGGCCGAACATGCGCAAACTCAAAGAAAAAGTTTTTTTCTTTATAAGAACATAAGAACTATACAAACGAGAGGAGGCCATTCGGCCCATCAAGCTCGCTTGGGGAGAACTTAACTAAT
>JAODKN010016306.1:0-12084 GCA_026774425.1 Petrocephalus zakoni | reverse complement strand
GGTACTTGTAGTCCTGAACGATCTCCACGTCCACCCCCCTAATGGACAGGGGAGTAGCAGGAGACCGTAGTCTTCTGAGGTCCACCAATTTAAATTAACTACCCTTTCTGTTACCAGAATGTAGCTATCCCACCAGGCCTAGGTTAAACATTGACAGTCAAGTTTCCACCAATCCCATATTTTACAGGATAGTCTACTTTGAAAAATAAAATGCTATGCCCCATTTTTAACCAGTAATGATAATACTAATAATACAAATATTTAGCAGAGTATACATTACACCGCACCAGTTTGTGTATGTTGGACATCAAATTGCCAAAGCACTGCCAAACCACTGATGTCTTTTCACCTTGTTTATCCACAATATCTCTTTAAAAAATAAAAAAAGGATGTGGCTGCCAAGCTGTCGTTTTCTTCGACACCTGATGTTTCCCCTGAAGGAGCGCTCGTCTCCTTTATAGCTCATGTATATTTCCAAACCAGCAGTATGTACCCGGCTCTGCTAACTTAATCACCCTTGCTGTGCGTCTGCTGGACACCAGTTGTCCATAAGCCTACCGTACCATATGCTTGATTAGAATCAGTAGCATCATTGTTCCCCGAGCCCTATAGAAAAGTAGCCTGGTCCCACTGGAACGTTGTCTTTCTCGGCGCACTTTTTACAAGGATTACGGCTTTCTCCGGGACCCTACCAAATCGGGAGCGGCGTTTCCTTCCTTTCCGATGCCGAAGGGACTTGCAGCGCCTCCAGCTTCCTGCGGGTCTGTGCCTGAAGTTCTGGAAACTTCCATGCAACAAACAGCGTGTCGGGGTAGCCAGCGCCCAGCCTTTCTGACTCCGCGGTGCTTAATCTGCATCTTACTACACTGGAGATACAGTAAGTTCTTTTTTTGGATGGTGAAGGCTGCGGTCTCTAACTTGGACGTTAAAGGATTTTCTCTAATTAAGAAGTTCCTCTAATTAAGGAGTAAGTGTGAGAAGGAGTAATTTAAAGGTTATTGTACAACGTGGCAGTGATCTGCTTTGAACTGGTACATCCTTAAAATAATTTAAATTCTACAGAACTACGAGATTATATAGCGCCTCTTGAAAATAAATAGGGAAGCTTTACGTTTCCTTTTAAGCACTAGTATGTGCAGAAAAAGTAGTTTTTAGGATGGATGTAGGTTTCAGATATAATCATGCTCTGTCTGGGCAATCTCTAATATTTTTTCTTTAATCTTACATAGCTGTTTGATTGGGTGGATTACTGTAAAGTTGAATTACTGTCCTTTATTCACGTGAAATGTATTTTGTCATTGATTTGCAAAACAAAGACTATTTGAAATTGAGTGAAAAGTAGGGGTCTAGCGATACACATTTTGAACTGTATTGACAACAATTTATTTTCCTCGCCCCTGCTTAAACAATGCGGTTGCAATGTGAATAAAATAGCAACTTCTGGTCTTTGGGCATTTAAAGTATTTCCTGCAATTGAAACAAAAATGTTCACTTTGAGCAGAGGCTGCTGGAGTTGTGAGATTTTTTTTGGTCAGCGGGGGAAAACACGGATGCTTGGGAGTGTTTTACATTATGGTGATCTTCATTTATATTACCATGATAATATTATTGTATTTTTAAGCTGTGAATTTTTGTGACCTGAAGTATTGTCACTCATAATGGGAAATGGAACGACTTAGTTTAACTGATCCTACACAGTTTTGTCTGATTCTTCATGGAGATTACTGCTCTGATTTTATGTATGGATGTTTTTATTATTATGTTTTGGAAATTAAATGGAGAGCAATCTTTTGTCATTTTTTTAGGTGGAATACTGAAGTAAACATGAGATTGGCCATGTTCCTCTGCATATCTGGGGCCCTGTGCTGGCTCCCTCATGCCCAGGCAGAGTTCTACACGTCCATCGGTATGTGTCTTTTCATTACACAGGAATGTGGGGTATTATCATTGCATGTTGGTGATAGGAAAAGTAGATGTAATTTAAAATTAGTTTAACTGATTAAAAGTATTTGAACCACAATTTCAAATACTTTTCTCCAATTTGCTTTCTCTTAGTTCAGATGACACAGCTGATTTTTACAGAGAGGGAGCTGGTTCATTCACTGAAGGAGTATATACATGCTATGGAGTCAAAACTTGCATCTATTAAAAGGTAATGTGATAATTACGGAAACTTGAATTGTAATTCTAATATTGGTATTATTTTGCTGATTGTTGCATTCTGCCATTTTTTGGAAATATGTAATCAGCTAAATGATGATTTACTTATCATTATTACTGTAGTAATATTGGCTTGGTAGTTCAATACCAGTTAAATAGCATGCAGGGCTATTTAAGTCTGTTTCTGTGATGGAGTCATGCATTGTGTGATCAGTCTGTGTGTGTCGTCCTCAGCTGGGCAAACAAGCTGGATGTCTTGACACGGATATCCACAGCAGACCCCGAGGGCTACTTGGCACACCCCGTGAATGCCTACAAACTGATGAAGAGGCTCAGTTCAGAGTGGCCACAGCTGGAGAGCTTGGTGCAGCAAGACCTGTCTAGCGGTACGCTTGAGAACCAAACTAGAATCGGGCTTGAATCGGTAGAACGGGCCATACAGTTGTGTGTTTGCCGCTTGAGGCCCAGGAGTTGTGCGATGAAGACCAGCTCTGCTCTGCTCTCTGTCACCTTCCTCAGGCTTTATCGCCAATATATCACTGCGTCGTCAGGCCTTCCCCAATGAAGAAGATGAGATGGGCGCGGCCAAAGCACTCCTGCGTCTTCAGGATACGTACAAACTCGATACTGAGCTCTTGTCAAGTGGCCAGCTTCCAGGTGAGAGGGGGTTGGCAGCAGAGTGAGGTAGAGTGCTGTGCTATCCATTCACAAGCGATATCTTCCTAAATATTTATCCTCATAAACACGGGGCTGACATGTATATTTAATAGAAATAGCCTGAAGCTGCTGAAACTCTTAACCGGTAATTTCAGTCAGATTTTATATTGTATAAGGTATTCCTCCAACACTTATGGTATTGATGCAGTTCCAAGAAGTAAAATCTTTTGCACATTTAGGTGCGCAGCACAGCGGCAGCCTGGCAGCGGACGACTGCTACTACCTGGGGAGAAGGGCCTATGAGGACGAGGACCATTACCATTCCATCCTGTGGATGCAGGAGGCACTGCGCCGGCTAGACACAGGCGAGGAGGCCGTCGTGTCCAAGGCTGAGGTCCTGGACTATCTTAGCTATTCCGTCTACCAGATGGGGGATGTTCATCGGACTCTGGAGCTGACGAGGCGCCTGATTTCAGCCGGTAGGCCAGGCTTGTGCCACCCATTTCTTAATCCGTTTCAGTCTGTCAGTACCACCCCGCACTGCCTTTGCTTGCAACATTTTTCCATCATCGTTGATGGATTATTAATCCATCAATTAAATGGCTTTTTGGTTAAAGCTATAATCATATAGTTTTATATAATTTTAAGTTACTCTTAATCAAGCTAATCTTGTAGTTTTGCACTGAGAACGGGGGCTCTCCTTCTGTACTAACAGATACACTGAGGCTTCACAACCCGAGTGAAATTGACGGGAGTGGTCAGTGAGGCTGTGCTGGCCTAACGATAGCCATGGGACTGCAGTGAAAGTGGGAGATGCAGCTCTCGGCGGGGAGATCAGTGCCGACGCAAATGTCCCTTCTGTCTTTCGCAGATCCCGCCCATGAAAGGGCGAGAGGAAACCTGCAGCACTTAGAGCTGATTCTGTCCAATGAGGCGGCCCAGAGCAGTGGCGTGGCTGCAGCAGCAAAGCCCATAACACTGGAAACCTATCGGCCTCCTCCCAGTCACCTGCCCAACGGGGACGTATATCAGGCCCTTTGCAGGGGAGAGGGGGTAACAATGGTAAGTGTCCAATGTGCAACTGCTGCCCCTGATTGTGTGGTCCCATGGACTCTTCCAAATTGTTGGTAACTTCTAAGTTACCACTGGTACTTGTGGGCAACCAATCAGCAGAGTTCATTGAAACACGCCGCACCCCTAGGTCTTGTTTGAGCGAAAAGTACCTAGTCTGGGGTAGGGACTAAACGGTTCAATACCTTTCTCTGAGGAACTGCAGTCGGGCTGAGTTCCTCCTACGGGATGTGACGGCAGTTCCTGGTTCCTGAAAAATGTTCATGCAGTGGAAAGCCCGTAATATAGCTTTATTCATACATGCACTCTCCCTTCTCCCAGTCTGCGTACACAGTAGGCGCAGACCAGGGATAAATGTGGTGAGTAAATCTATTCCCCCCCCCCCCCCCACCTGCCATCACCAACTTGTGCTCAGACCCCAGGAAGGCGTAGCCAGCTCTTCTGCCGCTTCCAGGACCGGGGCAGGAACCCGCGGCTGCTCTTGGCCCCTATGAAGGAGGAGGACGAGTGGGACAGCCCACACATTGTGCGCTATCACGATGCTCTGTCTCAGGCTGAGATCGAGAGGATCAAAGATCTCTCCAAACCAAAGGTGGGACGGTCACAGGACATGTCTTGGAATGTCGTCTTTGTCACGACGTCAAAATTACAGTTAAAATCGTGAAAGTGATTTGGGCCTATTGACATAGTTGTAGTAGTTTCTGATGCAAGTACTGCGTGTAAAATACACGGCCTCATTATGCGTTTTGTCCTGTTTTTGTTTTGTCCCTGAAGCTCGCAAGGGCTACGGTACGCGACCCAGTGTCAGGCGTGCTAACAGTAGCGAATTACAGAGTATCTAAAAGGTAAGCAGCGAAAGGGGCCCGATTCCCATGTCTGTCCTGAGGGGTGCCTGCTTTGGCTCTTTCTGTGGGGCATGCTTCTCAGCTCTCTTTCATGTGCCTCCAGCGCTTGGCTAAGTCCGGAGGTGGACCCCGTTATTGGCCGCGTCACACAAAGGATAGCCGATGTAACAGGGCTCTCGTTGGAGACTGCGGAGTCGCTGCAGGTGCCTGGTGTCTTCCTGCGGGTTTGATGTGCATCTGAGCCGTCTTTAAAACGAAATGTATCCATCATTCCAGAGTTGGAGCCTTTACTCCCATTTGTCACCTCTACATGCTCTTTGAAGTTGTCTTTTATGTGTCACCAAACAGGTTGCAAACTATGGGATAGGAGGCCAGTATGAGCCACACTATGATTTCTCACGGGTAAGCTCTAGATGCATATGACGGTCTAATCCACAAAAGTTGAATCAGTACTTCCTTTCCAGGTGCACAGCAGTCTGATGGCAAACACTAAACCTAAAAAAAACTTATTTTATTTCAGAGTTGAAAGAATTTTTAGAACTGGTACTAAATACTAAATCCCAGGTTGACTGGGTTGCAATCTCATTATATGTGCTTATTGGGCTGACTGGCGTGAATTACTAAGAGGGTAAAAAATCCAATGTGTTCTAGGACTGAATGAAGTGTTAGATGTGGGCAGGGTTGGTTATGGTGCCACCAAGTGGGCTGTGCACATTAATGTAACAAACATTAACTCTTCCCTGAAAATTTAAGCTGGTAATTATTTTGTATATTTGCATAGTATGTTGTAAAAGGTCTGCAAGGCTGGACTGTGACGTGGAGAGGTCTTTCAGTCCAAAAGTTTTCATTTGGAGTTAAAGTTGTAAAATTTCTTTCAGCGTCCATTTGACAGTAACCTCAAGACTGAAGGAAATAGGCTTGCGACTTACCTGAATTATGTAAGTATGCGACAGTCCTGTGAAGCGCACACTACCCTTCCATAGATTTACTTTACAATTTTATCTTCATAGAAAGATGTGCCTGATGCTATCAAATCATTAGGCAGTGGAAATCATCAGGCTACTTTTTAACATTAAGTAAGTATGCTTATGCGATTACTAGTGACAAGTGGATGAATAAATGTTTTTGCTTGCGGTTTCCTTCATAATGTATCGGACTTGGTGTTATTTGTGCATACTTGGTGCCACTTGTGCATACTACATCAGCTAGAGCCTTGATCTTAAGGTTAGACTTACTGTCTATTGTTTTTTTTTTTTTTAAATTAATGACCATCATAAATGGCAAAAAGGCTGATCTGTCACAGGAAACACGTTTCCAGTTCATTGCAATTTACATAGTTTATTTAATACTTATTAATTAACATACATAAACTAAATATTAAGTTCATTTTGACAACCATGCAAAATTTAAGGTTAAGCTGCGACTGCCCGTCTGACATGGTTGCATTTCTCTCCAAAAGCTGAGCGATGTGGATGCTGGTGGCAGTACGGTGTTCACAGACATCGGTGTGGCGCTGCGGCCTATACAGGTGAATGATCATTTCAGGAAAAGGTGACACTGTCACACTTTGCACTGTACACAAATATTGCTATATTCTTTGGAGGTATATTTACCGTACAACCGCAGTAGGAGTCGCAATTTTGCATTTACATTTTTTATGGTTATCTCTAAATGGTCAAGGTTAGGTGATGAAAAACATTGTTTTGGGCGAGCAGTATTTCTGTCTCTGCTGTTTCTTTCCTCATAAGTTGACTTAAAATCCATTTCTAAGTGTATTATTGCTATAATGCTTTTTTTTTTTTATTTAGCCATATGTCAGAAATAAACGGCTGTTTTTGCTCATTAGAATTTCCCCTGTTTCCTGACCCTCCAGGGCACCGCCGTGTTCTGGCACAACCTCTATAGAAGTGGAAAGGGAGACTTCAGAACCAGACATGCTGCGTGTCCTGTACTGGTAGGAAGCAAATGGGGTGAGTTTGCACAGTCTTACCCTCCAAGTACAGATTGACAGAAAACCATTTACATCTAAACTTCTTAATCATTTATCAAGCTTCATGTGCTGGCCGAAGGACCTCTAGTATATCAGAAGGGTTGTGGGCTATTAAAGCAGTGTTTCCCAGTCCGGTCCTTGGGGACACACAGATGATCCACATTTTGCTCCCTACCCTAACACCTTAAAGAAATAAGCCAAACATTCAGGCTTTCTCCTCCATCAGTGAATATCTGACATCTTCAGGGTGCCAGCTGTTAGAATGCTGTCAGTAGTTACTGGTTCCTGGTATTTGGGCTCTGTGGACACCGGCATTGTCACCCCTAACTTCCTTTGCCAAGAGTTTCAGCAGAACAGTGCCAGACAAACTGTATGTGGGAAAGAAGACTGATTGACACTGATGGAATATGTTTGGGGTGTTCATTTTTATATTGTATATAGTTGGCAGTGGTGGGCAGGGTTCCACTAATCTGCTAATTAGCAAAGCTAACTTTTTTGTTGGTGGATTAGCGTTCCTGCTAACTTTGAAAACTGTTAGCAGACCAATTAGATTTCGTTAAATTTGGAGATTATTGTTAGTGTCTGGTAAATTTTTTAGTGTTATGTTGGTATACCGTTATCGAAACCACCTTACCGTTAGCGGATTAGCAGTTACCGTAGCTAACTTTTTGGTTAGCTGTGCCCACTACTGACAGTTGGCATCTGTGGCTTGGGTTTCTTTTCATTCTTCCAGTAAAATTGTCTCTAAAGTAGAAACATGTCAGGGTAGCTTTTACCAACTTTCAAATTCAGAATTTTTGCTGTTACAAAGTAATACCAAGCTGTTTGGTTATGTTGGTGATTATGTGGATATAAGTATGCTGAGATTAATAAGCGTGAAGAACATACTGCAATGAGAATCAGATAAAAACATTTTGCCCTTGACTTTTTGATGTTGGCAGTAGCGAATATGTGGATCCACGAGCGAGGCCAAGAGTTTCGAAGGCGGTGTGGGCTGACTGAGGAGGACTGACCTGGATTTGGCTGTCATCCCCTAACGTTCCCAGGCTGTGATTGCTGCTGTTTGTCCTTATGTGCCTCACCTTATGCGTTTTTGAATTTATCATTTTACTTTATTTTACATTCTATTGTATAATTTAATTATAAAGCAATTGTGTTGTATCCCCTGACATGCTCATGAAATAGCTGTTTTTAGTCTCTTTTAGTTGAATCTCTTCGAAGATACAAGTTATCAACACCTGTGACTTGTGAAAACAATAAAATGTTTCTAAAAATGTGTCCAGCAGTTCTTGATATCTAAAATATTTAATGTGTGTAATAGTGCATTGTTGATACCAGACTATTGACTATTTGTTGTATTGCTCAGACGAGGGCTACATGTGGGTTTAGGACTGGCTGCCACTGTCATGGCAGACACTTTTCACATCAAATTTTTAGACAAATTGCACCAAAGTAAAACCAACGCTGCTTAGTGGCAGTAAAGGGTGTGGGTGACTGCAGGAGATGCTTTACCTAGTCAACATAATAGCTCAAAAAGTGTTTAATGATTCTTAATATCACTTCACAAAAATAAGATATGGATCGAGATCTACACCTGATATCAGAACCAACCAAAGCAAGCAGCAGCACCATGTGGCAGCTAATGAAGACGGGCGATCTTGTGAATGTCGAAATTTTGTCTGAGGCCCATTTCATTTTAAGACGAGAGCGTCACTCAGTGGTGGAACGTAATATGGCAAGCCGTTTTAGCTTTAATTTTTACGGCTTCCCATACATGTAACGAGATCTGGTGAATCTGGCGATTATATTGACACAAATTTAGTCGTTTAATGAAGATTTTTGGAGAGGTGGTGATGGGAGAGGTTGGGGCGTATGGGAGGAGTAGTGATTAAATGGGGTGTAGGGGATTGTGGGGTGTCTGGGGAAGAGATTGTTGTGATTCTGGCAGCATGTCTACATATTTTGCGTAATCGTTTGTCATCCGTAGGCTTTGATGTCTTAGTTTCTGTATAAAGGGTGCAAATGTTGCAATAAAATTTATCGTGGCCGGAGGGATACTGCTATTTTGAAATTAAGAAAAAAAGAAAACCGATAGTTAAGCGCTCAACTTCAGTAGCTGAGAGCTCAGAAGCCAAAGGGCTGCACCCAGCGCTGTGGTGGAGCAGCGCACCTTAAGCCATATATGACTTGGAAAACATGCCTTGTGGTATGTGAGGAATTTTGGATTGTGTATATGAGCATTGTTTTGGCATCACCAGGTCACATGGTTGAAGAGATTTCATTGATAAATTTGGTAGTAAAAAACTGAATTGCCAAAAATAAACAAAACCTATGTTTTAGCATATCAGTATGCATTTCTGTATTCCATCGTCGGTCTTAATTCGTACAATAAACCCGACAAGACGATGGCTGAACGAGTTTCTCTGTAAACCTTTTGCGTAGCCTGCAGAAGTTTTGTGACGGTCCCTCCGCTCAAGCGGAGTCAGATTATGTGATAAATTGGTGCGCTCCGCCTTAATCTTTTTCTGTCTGAAACATATAACGTGCCTATTTGTGGCTGTACTGTATTGAATTATATCGTTTGTCCACGAAATAGTAAATATTGTATGTGTTAATATCCAGTGAAAATGACAGGTTTTCCTAACGTCAACAAATGTTGAATATCAAACTAACTTTACCGCTGTAAAACACCTTGGGGTCTTTATATTTGTTTCGGTGTTTTAATATGAGTTGTACGAGTACATTATACGAATAACTTGAATTAGTATTTGTTACTTGTCACATGAGTATGGTGATCAAGCAAGGTTAGATAATATGTAACAAATGTAGATATTAACTAACCTTGCTTGCTCAATATACTGTAGGCACACTTCCTAGCTGTCACGATCTGTCCCGTCTACTCCCGATCTGGCCAGCAGAGGCCGCTGCTGGCCCGCGTAGCCCCCCTCATTCTCCCCCAGCAATATGCCAATGTTGATGTTCTCCGCCCTGGTGTGCTAACCCCGTATACCTGTCTCTCGTCAGTGAATTGTGGGCCGTGCTTCTTCCCTGTGGTGTTCCGAACTCTACTTACCTCCGTTTAAGGACTGTCTGGTAGTTGTGTTCCCTTAATAAAGTCCCCTTTACGGGTTACCCTGCTAAAGGCTGACTTGGGAGTTATCTTCGCACACTCTTGGACCTGACAATGACATATAATTACTGCTGATAGTTAATGATAAAATCCTCAACTTCACGCCCATTTCACACTTTTCTGACGTATAGCATTTAGCTGCTTTGAGATTTTATGCCTCTTTGATTGTGATAATTGAATATATTATCTTGCTGCCTCACTGGATAGTGCTATTTCCTCACACCTGCAGGACTGTGGGACTGCACTCCAGCCTCGTCTCTGTGTGGGTAGTCTGCATGTTCAGTGCAGTGTTTAGGATGTTTAGGGACTGGAGACACCAAGTGATGAAGTGTTTCAGGTGTAATTTTGTCCCATTCTTCCTGCAAACAAGTCTTAAGGTGGGCAACAGTACAGGTCTTTGTTGTCGCATTTTGCGCTTCATAATGCACCACACATTCTCTATTGGAGACAGGTCAGGACTGTAGGCAGGCCAGTCAAGTACCCGTACCCTCTTCCTCCGCAGCCAGGACTTGTAATGTGTGCAGAATGTCACAGCCAGTTATTCTGTGTGTGTGTGTGTGTGTGTGTGTGTGTCTGAGTGTGGGGCTCTGCTTGATTGTTTGCAGGTCTGGGTGCTGATTGCCGATTGACAGCAGCTGGAACTGATCTGCTCAACACATAAAGGCCCGCCTCTGCCCAGAGGACAGGGGGGGGGATGAGTCTGACAGAGCTGTTGAGAGAGATCTCTATCCCAGGAGATTGGATTTTTTTTTAATTTTTTTTTTTTTGTTTTGTTTTGTTTTTTGCTTTGTAATAAATTACTTTATATAATGGGACCTTCCCGCGTGGTTCCCTTTTTTGTTATGGCTTTGAGCTGGGCTGTAACAAATGGGGGGGCTCGTCTGGGATCTGTTGTTTTTCCCTAGAGTAACCACAAAACTTACATTGCTGACGTGTTTGTTTGTGTCCTTTGTAAAGTTTTTTGGGGTTTTGTAATGTGTGCAGCTCATGGAACCGAGCCGGTTCCGGTTTGAGGGCATCATTCAATCGCTTGGGAACCCGTGTGGAAGCTCAGGTAGTCCTCTCCTGGAGTAAGTTACTGTATTTGTTTCTCCTTAAAAAGTACTACGTTGAGAGGTATGGTTTGCCGTGGAGTTTGCCCGGGATTTGACTACTCACTTTAACCGTTGGTGTTCGGTGTTGGAAGTAAAGACTTTTGATGACCTCTGCAACATGGTGGTTTTGGAACAATTTAAAATCTGTTCCGGAATGTATTGCAAGCTATATTACTGAATGGAAGGTGACCTCTGTTTTGGAAGCTGCGACATTGGCAGATTTCATTTTGACTCATAAAGGTGGTGCAGACATCCGCTCATTTGGGGAGTGGAGTGGCACACCTGCTGCAGATATACGCTTCCCTAGACATTCTAGTTCCCGGTTTGATCCTAGGGTGGATTATGCTGCCTGTGATTCGGAGACAGTCTGTAATTTTTGCCATAAAAAGGAGCATTGGGGAAAAAAAATTGCTGGTTGCTGAAATCAGAGGGTAGGGGATCACGTGGGAAACCTGTGGCGACTGCTGCTCTCATCTCTGCTTGTCTGACCTTGAGAAACCCTGGTGTTGATCTGACTTTGGTGACCAGACCTGATTTGAGCTCTTATGCTCCCTTCCTTATGGAGGGACAGGTCTCATTACTTGGGAGTGATCTTGCTGTACCGGTCACAATTCTGCGTGACACAGGCGCTTATGACTCCTTCATTCTGTCATCTGTTTTGCCATTCTCGAGTGAGACAGACACTGGATTGTCCATACCTGTGTTGGGTATGGGTATGTCTGTCTTTCATGTTCCGGTGCATCAGCTTGTGCTAAAGTCTGGGTTGTTTGATGGTGTGGTCTTGATGGGGGTGCGCCCTGCTTTGCCTGTGGAGGGTGTCACACTGATCTTGGGAAATGGGGTTGCTGGAGAAAGGGTCTAGCCAGATCAACCTGAGAGGCCTTTGGTTAATAACGACTCGGATATACCTGACATGTCTACCCATGACCTTTTCCAGGCCTGTGCAGTGACTTGTGCCATGAGCACAGCAACTGGGGCACCTTTGGATCAGGTATGTCCAGATGGTGACCCTAACCCCCCGTTGTTTTGTATGTCTGTTTTACCTTTGTCTATCTCACAGAGTGACTTGGTGGGGGAACAGAGAGCCGATCCCTCCCTGCAGCCATTTTTTCAGTCTGTTCAGCCGCTGGGGGAGAT
>JAODKN010016304.1:0-20427 GCA_026774425.1 Petrocephalus zakoni | reverse complement strand
AGAATCATGATATTTATTGGCCGAGATCCCACCCGACGAACCCCGCCGAGTAACATAACCAGGTGGGATAATCGTGCCTTATACCGGGCACCGCGGGCCAGGCTGACTTGGCCGGGACAGAGCAGCCTTGCGCCGGGCACCGCGGGCCAGGCTGACTTGGCCGGGACAGAGCAGCCTTGCGCCGGGCACCGCGGGCCAGGCTGACTCGGAGCTACTGAAGCAGGGCCCTGGAGCAACAAGCCGGCATTTGTTCTGGAGGAATGCGGGGCATGCGGGGGGGTGGGGACACACACGGCCTGCCTGTGGAGACCAGGCCGCCTTCCTGTCCAGCTTCCATTGATTAGCTGCACTGGGGCTCATGTCGACGAGGCCCTTACCAATACATTAAAGACTACACAAAATAAATAATGGAAAATGCAAATAGATGAACAAAACCAATTAAAAAAATTAAAATAAAGTACACAAAAAGAGTAGATGGAGCACTGATTTCCACACCACTTATAAAAGGAACAACTTCTCCAAACCAGCTATAAGAGAGAAACCTCTGAGTAGGATGGTGGCTGCGGAAGCTTCCCGCTCCCTGCACTCAGATGTGAGCACGGCTGTAAGTGGTCCCCTCAGCAAAGGAAACAGACAGAAATATGGGGGACTAGGCTTTTACAGTGCAGTACATTTTTGGGGCAGGCATTCCATGTTTTGTGTTCCCTGCCTTGTGCATTCTTGGACAGGTGTCAGGTGCTATGTGGCAGCACAGGACACGAGGCTGGGGTACACCCTGGGTGAGATTTCAGTCCACTGCGGGGCACATACATGCACTCACACCCACTCACGCACTTCGAGTAATTTACAGATGCCAATTAGCCTAACGCATGCCTCTGAACTGCAGGATGAAACCGGAGTACCTGCAGGAAATCCACAGCACACAAAAGGAACATGCCCAACTCCCCACACAAGAACGGAGGTATGCTTATGGGGCACCTACAAATCCACATGTGCATTTTCACGAGAAGTAAACAAATGTACATCTGGTTTATTAACTGTAGGGTTCAGTGAAAGTCTATCATATCAAACAAAAGCAGATTTTGAGTATGACACACTATATGCTGGAAAACCATTGTGAAGTTGGAACTTGGCAGAGAAATATTGTTCTGGTTCTGTTACCAATGCCTAAAAAGGAGGTAGGTGAGTCCTCACATTCTCATTACACTTACATAATTTCATAAATGAGCCTCTTAAATTACCATCAATTTCTGCAACTTCCTCATACAAGTTGTTCTACTGTGTAATAAACTAATATCAGCCAGAAATGTAGCTACCAGAAATACACATAATGAACGGAGAGGACTATGAAAGCGAATGTCCTGCTCAGTTACCGCTACACTTATCAAACATTACAGCAGAAGTTTATTCACCTCGGCCAAATGGATCGGAAATGGAACACGGTGGCGTACAGCAGCAAGTCACCTTCATTCAGAAAAGGCTGGGATTTACAACCCAGTTGAACCTGTCTATACACAACGCTCACAATTCACAAATGCAACCCGGCACAGTCTTCCAGAGCAACCCTCCCTTGTGTACACACTAATAATGACCATTTACGGTTAAAAATGATACTTGCATAAAATGAAAAAACATGGAATTTCTGAAGGGATTGGGAGCAGCGTCCCACTGGGAATAATCACGAGCCTCTGGCTATTCTTATATGGGAACGAGCCTTCAGATGGATCAGCGTGACAAGCCACTGAATCACATTCCTGTGAGTTACAGTGAATTCTAAAGAATATACCACAACATCAAATCCTGGGACATCTATTAAAACAATGCTCATGCTTTATAGCACATACTACACAGTCAAACAAAGATCAATTAAGATTGATTAAATCACACACTTACAGTGTTAACAGTAAAAATTCACAAGCTGGAAGGGACTCAAATATCTTTTAACCACAGAAGCCACAGTCTCGAAACTATCTTACTTACATAGTACGGTTACATGTTTAGGTTCCACCCAACTTTCCTTTAAAAATTACACTCAGAAATGTAAGATGTGTTGACTCACATCTTAATTCTCGTCTACTTACCACAGTCATAGAGAGGTCTGCAAAAATGAAAAATCTAACTCGAAGCAACCATGACTGAAATGACAAAAAAAATTCTTGCTTGAACATAAACACAGTACAAGAACAATCCTAACTGCGTTCTTATACGAGGACACGAAAGCACCTGTAAACACTGGACACACATTTCACTGAAAGATTTAACACCGAATAAGCCTACTACTATTTAGCAACCACTGTTTTAAAAATATTTAAACTCACAAATACAACAAATACTTCTGATAAGCCTGCCACTCAGAATAATGTACAAACATTCCACATTTTTATAACAGACCAAATGCAATGCTTTTAAAAATGTATTCTTCTTTATTTTTCAGAGTATTGCAGTATTAAACAGATAGGCAAGACCCTGCCTTATTCCATAAAGCTATGCTTCCTATTCCCAACGGGATGGATTCTTCCAGTTAAATTAGCCTCTTCCTGTATTTAGTCTGAAATTAGCCCACCACTTGCATGCGAGGCTTCGGGCACTTCATTTTACGCATCAATCATAAATTAACCTCAATATACAAATTTGTCTCTCTGACAGTCCAGTGACATCATCTCCAATAGTTATAAAGGTGTAGAAGGGGAAACCGCTAACTTTAGCATAGCAACAATCTCCCATACAGCAACATTAAACAGGTTAGCTGTAGCAAATGCAAAAATGTGGTAATTGTACTTCATTCCTGGTTCAGTGACGCCCATGGAAACAAGCCATGGAAACCAGCCTAGGAGGTCCCCGGTACACTATATGACAGCAAGGCCAAATTAAACCATAAATTTATCATGACCAGGTGGCACCAATGTTTAAAATGTATCTCAGAAATGTATATTTTACCAAATTATTAAACTCTAAAACTAAAATGTAAAAGTTTAATGTATGTTAATAATTATTATTGGGGCATCATTGGGGCATGATAAATATAACTGGTTTATACTGATATGTAGCCCAGTTAAATGTACATCAGTTATCTAGATGAGTAGGTGTATCAGCAGTAAAATGTGATAATATTTTTAGATTGCCGGTAAGGATTTAGCCTCCAATCTGCGGGTTAACAAAACAATCAGCTAGAGTGTCTTCTAAGGAGCGTGCATGATACCCCCAGATGCAGGGGAGGAACCCCCCCCCCCAAAAAAAAAAAAAAAATCTGCTTTCCACTCTTTTCATGCACTTTCCTATTCGGTTACTAGCAGAGATCTTTAATTACACAGCACGCATGTTTAATTATAGTGATTCTCATGAGGTATGGCCTGTCGAACCCGGGCCCGATTCAAGCGGCTTTAAGACGTCAAACGGAACTCCTGTGAAACACAGCTAATGACTGGCTAAATGCTTCCTATAAAGACAACAGTTACCCAGATTTCAAAGTATGAACAAAATATAGGTCAGAAGAAGACCCACCCTCACCTTAGAAAAAAAAAGTTTAAGACCCTTTATAATTTGACTCTTGTTGATTGATTTTTCTTTTTTTATTTAAAAATAATTTGACAGCTAAATTAGTTGTGCGCCGATTCCCTGTTATATTCATGATCCTCACTCTAAAATGTAGACCCTAGAGTAACTACAAACGACTCACTTTACCTTTGAAGATATAGACACCAGACCGCATAGCTCGGCATATCTCGGCTGGGAGAAAAAAATCCCATGCTTAAGTTATAATTAAACAAAACAACAATGTACTTTGTCATACTTTCAGGCTTCCAGGAATGCTTCGCTGACAGGCAGATCACCTAGAACCTCTGCAGGACCTCAGAGTTTGTCTATGTGGGCAGAATCACTAGATACCCCTCCATTAAGAGGAATGCAGCAAAGATTAGGCCTGCCAGCCAACTCCTGGTCTTCCCGCGCAAGGCCAGGCCGGAATGAGCCATATTTAAAACAAATTCACAGAACTTTCTGGTATTCGGCAACATACGTATCAAAGAGGAAACAAAAGAGAAACACACAGCTAGCTGTGAATTGACTGAGTAAGGTTCAGCTGTGTATCTGCTTGTGTCTGTAGTTGACAGGCCCTGGAGATTTTGCACAAGTATGAACTTTTGTAAAGTGATATTCTTGATTTCTGCATTTACATTATCATTCACTGCTTGTACTCCGCATTTACTAGTACAGAAGTTATTCTAAACAGACAAAGCTCAAGCAAACATACAAAAAATAAAAATAATAATAAATAAAAATTAAAATTAAAAAGTGCCGTAATTTATACATGAAAGCTAGATAATCTTAAAGACCAGATTCAACTACTGTGATGGTCGCATTTTTTTCCCCAAAACTTTCTATACATAAAAAGCTAATTTGATAAAGCAGTGGTTTGCATAAAGAATTTAACATCTACAAGATAAAAAACCCAATAAACCATGTTTATGAAAGGCACACCTGTGATACATCGTTACTCAGTCCTACATTATCCAGAATTACAATCATCATAATAGTCTCCCTGAAAGTTGTATGTAACGTGTGAAGGAAAGTGAGTCAGCGTTGCATAAGCCGTCTTCCAGCTGCTTATCCAGTACAGGGGGGGCGGGGGAGGAGGATGGATACCTTTCGTTATGTTTTGGCCTTCAAACAAGCTTCTTTGTTTCAAGTTGCTAGAAATGGAAACATATTTTTGGTACTATTACATTTTGGTACTATTTTTGGTACTATTACTTTTTCATTATTTTGGAGGTCGTGATTGTTAGCTTGGGTTACTTGGAGACCCTGAGCTTTGCAGGTGTATTTTTATTATACAGATATGACCGTGTCCTTCATCTCGACCACTGACCAGAAAACAGATGCGGGCACTGGGAAGGACCACAGCCGTATTCTAAAGCACCAAGAAACCCTGTTGTTGACATAACTGAAGGCCAGAAAGGATTATGGGAAAGTGCCACCTTGACTAAGCACCAGCCCAGAGGAGTAATGGAAAGCCTACTGTTGACAGTTTGGATGAGGTCAGCATAGGGTACAAAGGAGACCTCTACCATGCTACTCAATGGCTTTTCTGGCAAGATCTGACTGACTGCTGAAACGGCTGCCCAGCCTCAGCAACTACAGATCAAAAAATCCCACAGCTACATTTTTGTTTTTATAGACCATTTTACAAGTTGTTTTACGAGCAAAAAAAAACTATATTTTAGCTAAAATCTGTTTTATAGCAGCTTGAGTCACAATAACCAGCAGGCTATGTTGGTCTACTAGGGGAATGATTTCCATCCAACAGATATCCATGGTGGCATATGATTTAAAGCATGGAGATTTTCATGAGAACATCACTGCTGATTCAGCTCATATCCAAAGACCTCTGGTCTCAAGATACAGACCACATCTCCATCTGGAGAGAAACCACCACACATAAACCAGAGTGAAATGTAGGATCAAACGCACCTTCAGGCAGGAAGGTCTCCTTAAGCCGCAGGAGGATGTCTGCGACCTGCCGCACGTCGTTAACCAGCTGCATGATGCAGACGGGGTCTTCCCCGGGACCATCTACGCCATCCAGACTGATGGGGTTCAGAGAGCTGCTCTTTGGATTTCGGCTGGCACCCCAGGTCCCCGAGCCCGCAGACAGGGGGAAGAGGCTGGAGATGCCCAAGGAGCGCTTATTCCCACTGCTGCTGTTGCCGTGACGCAGCATCCCCGCGCTGCCGGGCTCTCGCCCAGCGTGGTCCAACACCTTCTCACCACTGAGCTCCACGTGATCCCAGGCAGTGGAGAGCTACCCCTATGGCAACAAGACACTTTTTTTCTTCAGGAAAAGGAACAGGAAGGGGGCAATTTGCCTCTTTGATAGCGCAATATCCACATTAACAGCAAACACACTTGACTCATTTTCATGTGGAATGCGAATAAATCTAACATGATATGAAAAATGTCCACTTTATTAAATATGCTTCCCTAATACATTAGTACATTTGAATAAAAATTTAAACAATGATAAGCCTTATCATATATATGAAGATTTAGCAATATTTCATCCTGCTGAAACAGCTAAATATATATATTTTCTATCACAGGCTTATTGACCTGTCATCAAAATATCAAAATCTAATGTGATGACAAGCTCAGCAGGATCTGCATGGACATTTCTGTCCTAAACTTATATCAGGAGTAGTGCTGGGGGGGGGGGGGGGGGTTAGACAAGAAGCCTCACTCAATGCCATAAACTTGCATTGAGACAACTTGTATCCTGAGACACCAAAAATACCAATATTAATATGCCAAGATATACACCACAGAATGAAGGGCCATGTAAACAGTTTTAAACTCCAAACTTTAAAACAGTACAAATTAAACATCTGTTCAGCATCGCTTTAGGTACTCCAAAGGTACGGATATAGTTTATTAAGAAAAAATGTTTCTTTTTACGTTCTTTTTCTTTTTATGTTCGTCGTTAGTTCAGCCTAACAAGGTGACCGGCCCAGTTCGTTCCGCCTGAGCAACACAACGACGTGGTGAATATTCAAACAGCTTAGATGTTTAGGAGTGATGCTTAAATCTAGTTAATAAGCCATAACATAATGGTTTAAAGCGACCTTGGGTTTGTGAAAGGCGCTATATAAATGTACCATAATTATTATTATTATTATTATTATAAATAACACTTATTGCTTTGACAAGGAGTGCCTTATTGACTTTCTATGGCATACCCATAACATCCATCACTAAGCTGAACCGGTATCTAGGTAGCATGTAGATCTGTATTCAAAACCTACAATATAATCACAATCCACAGGCAAAAAACTGGATGTGTTCCCAAAGCAGGTAATGTATGTCACTTACAGCCTGCCTAATAATTTTACCCACGGTAGCCTTCGGTACTGTTAAATAATTATTAAACAGAGTAAATTTGCTAAACAACGTCTACGCTAAACACATTAAGTAAAAGTTCCCTTGAGTTTTGAGGACAGCATTGTAAAAGATCTGACAACCAAAACGCAGGCAATTTCACATCTGCAAAAAACAAACAAATGAGTAACTAGGCGCCCCTACTTGCAATATGTGGATCGCACTTGCTTGGCCGAAAGCTTTCAATAGATCAGTTCTTTTTTGCCACAGGGAGTTTTAAAGCTCACCTGATTGTGCATCAGTAACATCGCCCCGCCGGGAAGTCCGCAGATCGAGCCTGGCCCCGTACTGCAAAGCGCCTGTCTCCTAACCCTCGCTCCCAGCACAGTGTTACAGTACGAGTTACTCTGTCTCACTTCCAAGCCAGTTAGGATCGTGATTCACTGCGTTCTCTATTACCGACCCCTCCCCCTGCACACGTGACGCGCAAGACGGCTTCTTATTGGCTAGCTGGGCGCAGGGTAGAGAAAGCCGGTATACCTGTCTAATGATAGAGGCTTCCCCTAACGACAGGTGTTTGAGGCGTCGCTGTGCCAAGTGCGACCTGCATGCAGCGATGGGCTCTCTGCGGTGCTGAGGTAGCACATCTCCTTTCTCATGTAACCCGGAGTAATTGTACAGCGGAGGGTGGCAGTGCACTGTACTCTCTCAGTTCTTCCCTTTACTAAGGGTATCGTTGTCATAGATAAAAAGGTTACAACCAGTACATCGGAAAATATTTGACCACTTGAGGTACTTGAGATATCCAAGTAAAAGGCTCCCTGTTATATCAAATACAATCTTCTGGTGAGCCCGTTTAAATAGTACCTGACAAGGCCACAGAAAGGACTGATGTGCTTTTAGTATCGAATTACAATATTATTTTAAAGTAAATATTAATAATTTATGATTGTAGTGAATACAAAAGCTGTACATATTGTGAATGCACTACAGCGATGAGAGCACATTTTTATTTTTTGGTCTTTTGATTCCAACATGTTGTTCAGTCCCGCAACTCTGAATAGTATCAGCAGATTTAGGAAATGGATGGA
The DNA here is from genome assembly GCA_026774425.1 of Petrocephalus zakoni. Classification (NCBI taxonomy): domain Eukaryota; kingdom Metazoa; phylum Chordata; class Actinopteri; order Osteoglossiformes; family Mormyridae; genus Petrocephalus; species Petrocephalus zakoni. Next base: position 12,469 of record JAODKN010016304.1, on the reverse strand, counting down.
TGGTTGTTGGTCAGTCATATAACCCCGTCCATCCATCCATCCGTCCGTCCATCCATCTGTCCATCCGTCCGTCCATCCATCCATCTGTCCATCATCGGCTTATCTTGGCCAGGGTTACACAACATTTGGGATGTGAACCTTCAACTTCAATCGGGTATTTGCACCAATTATATCATATGAATAATATCCCACAAGTCCAAAGCTATGTGGGTCTTGTGTGTGACATTGTGGGCTATAGCCCTTTGTCCTGGTGATCGGCGGGTCCCTAGTTCCAATCCCTGATCAGCGGAAAGATTTCACAGTCTTTGTGCAATGCCCTTTACTCAGGAACTGTCTGGCCCTGCTTTCACAATTGAATGTTGCTTTGGATAAAAGTTTCCAATAAATACAATTATATCCTAGGAATTCTGCTTTGGGACAAAAAAATAAAATTGTGTGTTTTCTTTATTGTATAATTTTCATACAACAAATTTTGTAAAACCCTACGGCTCTGCGTGTTAATTTTCAGAATATAGCCCGTACGATTATTCCAATAAAAAAATCCCTTTTACTTTCATAGTGGAGCAAATAAACGGTGGATGAATATATTTTGACTATAGGTTGAATTATTAATTTAGATTTATTTTTTCAACGTATTATTTCTATATTTTGCTACATTAATTACAACCGACCAAACTTACAGCCAGTCGCTGGGAAGGAGCGCCGCTGTTACGGAAACAGTGCAGACAGGCGTGCTACTGAGAAGGGGAAGGAAACGCCTACGAACGTCTGAACGCTACTACTGCCATCTAGCGCCTACCCTGCTCCATTTGACACCTTTTATGTTGCCATCGACATTTTAAAACAATGCCTGTCTGATACTAAACGCAAAGATATCAAATGTTAATTCATTTTAGTGGATGTAATTCATATAGCTGATTTCAAACATAAAGTTAAACGTGTAGTCAATTTGTTCTGTATATTAATATCACATACTGAATGCTATGTCACACAATGGGGGAGCTAAATTAATAAAATGATGTGATAGAGCAGATAATGTTGAGTAAGAACTCCAATTCTATCATTTCTGTGATTTACAAACTAAACATACAAGTGATGGATAATAAAACACTTGACCGCATGTTAATATCAAGCACTTAATACTGAGTAGGACCACCCTTTGCCTTTGGAACTTCTGCCTTTCGAGGAATGCAGTCAAACGAGTTGTAGAGTGTGGGTGGTGGGATAACCTAGTGGAACATTCTTACACACAACGTTTCTAGTTCTTGAAAGGTTATGTAGGTGGATATCTGCGCACGTCATACCCTATAATCCAAAAAGTCCCATTAAGCGCATGTGATATTTATATCTGAAGGCTGCTTAGCAATGTTCCCTCACACCTGTGGGATCAGAGTTTGAGTCTCTGCCACGGCTCCATGTGTGTGGAGTTCGCATGTTCTCCCTGAGTTGTCATGGGGTTTCCTACGGGGTCTCCACTTTCCCTCACAGTCCAAAAACATGCTGAGGTTAATTGGATGCAGGGGTGGGTGAGAGTGTGTGTGATTGTGCCTATACATGGGCTGGTGCCCCCATCCCCGGCTGTTCCCTGCCTTGTGCCTGTAGCCCGCGGGATAGGTTCCGGACCCCTGTGACCCTAAACAGGACAAGGGGTTTCAGGAAATGAATGGATGGCGTTACATTTCAGTAAACCACTCTTGAATATGTATGGCAGCAGTGACATGTATTATGAGGTGAACCTGGTCATGCCAAGTGGTCTCACCTTCTTTGGCCGTGTGTCCATGTTTGGCCTGTACTGTAACCTTTGAGACTGCTCTTTGACACGTTAATTTAATAGGCACTTCATGTGAACCAGGCACCTTCTGTCCAGGCATTATTTGCCCTCATTAGGACTCAAGATGGCTTGATAACTCACATCAAGATGCTGACTGTGAGACCCCTTTAATAGCTGGCATATGCTGATAATTAACATCCAGCCCAATTATGACTCATCTTGGTAGATGCCTTTGTGATTTAGAGTACACAAAGTCTCTTTCCTTTGTCTCTTCTTTTGCCCACAGGCAGACATTAATTACCCCCGATGCGCATTCAGATCCCCGTGTCCTCCTCCGGTGAGATTTATTATGGCCCTGTGACAGACGCGGGGCCCCGTGTACTTCGGCCCCCGTCACACAAGGGCAGCCTGTCCCCAGTCTCCTCCTCGTATCCCGGCATGCACGGCGCTCTCCTCTGACCGGCCAGCTCGCTCCGGGAAACATGGCGGCCTTCAGCAAGTACTTGACAACTAAGAACTCCTCCATAGTCAGCGGGGTCCTCCTCATCCTCTTCCTCCTCAAGCAGAGACGGAGACCCGCCAAGCCCAACGGGTACGTGCGGCGATGGCCGCGGCCGCGAAACTTTGCGGCTGATCCCGCGGCGAATGTGCGGAGCGGGGCGGCAGACAGCGTCGGGCGGGGGCGAGCCGGCGGATACCTAGGGCGCCAGGTGCAGCGCCGGGACCGTGTCCGCACTGGGACGCCGGCGCCGATATACGTGTATGTGCATGCGTGTATATCCGTGCACATACGTGCACTCCCACTCTGATCGAAGTTTAACATGCATCGGCAGCCGAGACCGGTTTGGGATCGGTGCCTTTTTTGCAAACAATGGCAGCCTTTGTATCCAATAAGAGCGAGATGCTACAATGTTGCAGCCCGGTAAGGGCGGCAGTGACGCGGCGGAGCGTTCGGGGGTCCGCGGGGTCCGGGGGGTTCGGGGCGCCCGGCGTGACGTTTGGCACCATCGTTTTGGGCCAGTTAGGGTGACGGGGAGGAAAGTGTGACACACGCATGGCGGCTCCATCAGACCGGCCGCCGCTCCTCTCATCACTAATGGGCTCCCCGGTCCTCCACATGCGCGGCCGGGATCTTAAAGTATCTTAAAAATAATCTTAGTTGTAGTAGTAGTAACAATAATACTTTTTATTTGTGTTTTCTAGTAAGAAAGGTCAATCAGAACTCCAGCTGAATAATGACGTAAGTACTCCATTATATCTTTGAGAAAATGTTTTTTTTTCCTATGTTATAGTAGTGCTGGCATCCCGTGTTAATGTAACTATGTTACCGTAGCGCCCAGCTGGCATCCCGCGTTAGTGTTACTTTGTAACGCCCGTCTGTGTGTTACTTTGTAACGCCCGTCTGTATGTTACTTTGTAACACCCTTCTGTATGTTACTTTGTAACGCCCGTCTGTATGGTGGGGGGTGTCACTGGGCGCCCTCCGTGCCATTCACACGGGCTTTGCCGCTTGCAGAGGGAGGCGAAGCGGGACCGGGCCGCCGTGGACAGGCTCTTCTTCTCACGCCTTTGCCGCATCTGCAGGATCATGCTCCCCAGCATGTTCTGCAAAGAGGTTGGTCTTCTGTATCCGGCACTCTGTCGTTAATCATTATCGCTGCGTTTTTGAAAGTCCACGTCATTTATGGTTCCGATATCTACGTTTTGCATTCTGACCGCTGTTGACATCCTTATAATAAGTGGTTTTAGAGCACTAACGTGTCCTCTGTGACCTTGTGCTCTTCTGTGAAGAGCTATTGCAACATTTTTACAGTTAAGTCCGGACACCCAGATAAAATCTGTGGCAGTGAATTATCCTGTCCTGGACTTTAAAATGGGGCATGAGTCTACCTTGAAAATGTATTTTATTCAATTTGAATAGGACCTCCCATAACTGCTAGTATTACAACATTATACAGTATTTGTTACTGTCTAAATATGATATATTTTTAAATTCTATAAAGATATGTCTGTGTCAGTGTAATGTGATCTGTTTGTAAGTATGATTATCCTTTTGCAAGCACTCGCCAGCAACTTGGCTGGAAATCACACTGAATGAACTGGTTATAAATATGAGGACAGCATTAACATTACGGGGTAAAATTACTCCTGTCTTATTGCTACAATGTTACAAGCCCGTTAAAAGCAATAATTTTACAAGCTTCTACAAGTGTTATATATATATATATAATCAACCTTGTCATTCCAAAAATGTTCCAAAAGCTGTTACTTTTTCTTTCTTAATTAAGGGTATTTGTACTAGTTGTTTGATAGTCACTGCACCCCCCACGTTTGTCCTAGTCGGGATACCTGGTCCTCATCGCAGTCATGCTGGTTGCTCGTACTTACTGCGACGTCTGGATGATCCAGAATGGAACAATGATCGAAAGGTAAGCTATTCTGCGGACCCCGGGCCATTGATGGGCACTAGAGAGCGGGGAAATCCGAGCGGCGTCCCCTCCTACAAGCGGCCCGCCCCATCCCACCGGGCCCCTTTCTCCCGCCTGTGAATGGAGCGCTATCATGTTCTGGCTATTCCGGTTTTTGGGTTTAGCCACACTGCTGTGGGACAGAACCGCGAGCCCAGATCGGTCGCTCCTCGCCATACTTCAAAAGGGGTGTTTTGTAACTTTTCGTCACAGCGCACCTTGCATGTAGTTCATAGGTCATCGTTCATAGCAGGCTAGCCTTAGTTAGCCTTAGCTAGCCCTAGCTAGCCTTAGTTAGCCTTAGCTAGCCCTAGTTAGCCTTAGCTAGCCCTAGCTAGCCTTAGTTAGCCTTAGCTAGCCCTAGTTTTTTGTGCAGTTTTTACGTGCTGCTAATTATTTTTTTTAATCCCTTGCAGTGGTATCGTTAGCAGAGATATTGTGTTATTCAAGAAACACTTTTTTTCCTATATTTCCGTCATTCCTGGGGTAATTTTCGTCCCTGTGACATCAGCATGGGGATAATAAGATTTAATAACTGTCTGCACCCGTGGCTGTGTAACTTATTAATCACTGTATTTGTATGGCTTTCACAGCAAGAAAACTGACCAGTTTTTAAAGTGTGCGAGGGTTAGCTGCCGCCTGCAGGTCCGCTTTTGCCCGTTACAGACAGGGTCGGCACCCCTGCCTCTGCCACCCCTTTGCTACGTGTCCCCTGCATTGACAGTGCTCTCCTTTTCTGCATGTGGTTTGCAGTGCGATTATCGGTCGCTCGACAAAAGATTTCAAGAAGTACTTGTTCAACTTTATTACCGCCATGCCTCTTGTAAGTGTGCCTTTAAATTACTATTTTTTTAAAAGAGCACTTGGGCAAATAAGCTAATGATGATACCTCAATTTCACTGACTGTATTATGTGGAAATGCAAATTTATTGTAACTTATTTTATTTGGCAGGATTTAAGTAGTGCCCTTAGGATTAACCCCACCCTGCTAATCACATGGTAACATAGCCTGAATTAATGAAAGGAATCTTGTTGAACGGGCACAGAAAATTGTGTTTACCAACGTTTGGATTTTAAAAGGGCTGAGTTTTCTTGCAAACTGCCGATCACATGACTTTACCGTAACCAGGCAGTCTTTTTCAGCTTAATAACACGTATGGCATGTTGAGTCATATTTGATGTGACTGGCAAGATCCTCAGGTGCATACTCACCGAATTGTTTTAAGTGGGGGAGGATCATTATGGAGACTCAGACTCCAAGCAATGGAAATTCTTTATTCCCAGATTAAAGAATATCCTGCTTATTCGTAATATTTCTTAAGAAATTTGCCTCCTTGTCGTATGTTAATTTTTGCATGTATGTTTTGTGTCAGACACCACACAGCATTGACGATTGGTTGAAGATGCTAGAGATGTTGGAGGTTTGTTGTTTATGTCCAGTGATCCCATAAGTTCTCTTTCGGCCCTGATTGGTTTAGATCGCTTTAGTGAACAACTTCCTGAAGCTGGGCCTGAATGGGCTGAAGCTGTGCTTCCGTGTCAGACTGACCCGGCACCTTTATGACGAGTACTTGAAGTAAGTGCTGCTGCTCCTTCACCCACACTTCTCCGTTCTGTCCCTGCAAAGGGGCGGCTTTGCTTAAGCGCTCACCATTTCATACGCACTTCCGTTACACAGCGATAAAGGTGGAGTATTTCATTGCTTCAGATATCATTTTATGTGACTGTGTTTGGCTAAATTTTCCCAATCGCTAAATATTTTTCCAGGAAACATGTTCTGTAAGTGAAGAAATGGAGTCTTTTCATGGGGATAAAAAGATTGATTTGAACCATAAATTGCCCAGCCTTAGGTGAATTTGATTGAGAGCACATTGTCTGTGTTTTTTTGTTCTGTCCTGCAGGGGCTACACCTATTATAAGATGGGAAACCTGGATAACCGTATCGCTAACGCAGACCAGCTGCTGACTCAGGATGTGGAGAAATTCTGTAACAGCGTGGTGGATCTGTACTCTAACCTGAGCAAGGTAGCTGACCAGCACCTTCCCTGTTCCTCTCCTATTACATCCACCCAAGTAGGTCTGCAAGAAACATTTTAATGATCTGTTAGACCCAAGCCCTGGAACATATATTTTGTTTTGCATCAGACTGCTACAAAAGCACTATAGAAAAATGAAAATGAGAAATTTTCCCCATTTACATTTTATTTACTTAGTAGATGCTTTTATCCAAAGTGACATGCATTTGGGAAAGCAGGGTCTCTCTGTCCCTTGAACAATTGAATGTTAAGGGCCTTGATCAAGGCCGCAATGATGACATCACTCTGCCGACCTTGGAATTTGAACCGCTGACCTACCGGTTACCAGGAGAGGGTCCCGAAATGCTGAGTCACGTGCCGTCCTTCCCCCAAGCCCAAGGGAAAAAAAAAATCTAACAAATGATTCTCTAAACCGTGGCTGGCTCGCGCAGCTCATTGCAAACGAATTTAGGCAGCGAGGGAAAATGTCAGACTTCATTGTGTGGTGCAAAAAAAGACTGAACAGAGCAAAAATTCTCCGAAATTCTAGTAGCCGCTATGTCGCTGTGTTCACCCGCTGAAAGACTGAAGGTCTTCGAAAAGGATCTGTGGAGGGAGTGCGTGGGCATATGACTTCATGGGACTTACGCAGCGAAATAAGGAAAGGGGTGGCAGTCAGACACGGGGCGGGGCGAGTCACTTATAGACACAGCAGCCAGCCAGCTGGGGCAAAGGGCTGTCTGCTGTAAGGTCACTCAGTAGCTGGCTCACAGGGCAAACGCACTCCGTGACAACTGGTCCTGCCACTCACTGGGGGAGTCAGAAATAATGTCTTACTGATGTGTTTTGGTCGTGATGTGTGTACAGCCTGGTACGAGGGTTAGCTATCCGTTTTTAATTGTGGCAGTGTGAGGAATTATATTAATGATAGTCACAGTGGTTTATTGGATTAGAACCTCAAAGCAAAATATTACTGCTTACATTTAAGGGTTTGCAAGTTGGTCTTTTCATTTTAATAAGCAGAAATTGTAGGGTTTGAAGAATGTAGAATACTAAAGCTTGGCATAAATGTAGCTTAAAGTTATTTTGTCTGTGGGGTTCTGAGGCTCAAGATGGTGTTTATCACAAAACCACATGTTGTAGACCTGCATCTTAGGCTCTGAGATCTCCAGTCGGCAGGCCTGTCTCAGAAGAGTTGACACTCTCTTTAGTGCCGTGGTGGCCAGCCTTATCTGCAAAGGGCCGTTGTGTATGCAGGTGTTTGGGGTCTTATCTGCAAAGGGCCAGTGTGTATGCAGGTGTTTGGGGTCTTACCCGCAAAGGGCCGGTGTGTATGCAGATGTTTGGGGTCTTACCCGCAAAGGGCCGGTGTGTATGCAGGTGTTTGGGGTCTTACCCGCAAAGGGCCGGTGTGTATGCAGGTGTTTGGGGTCTTATCCGCAAAGGGCCGGTGTGTATGCAGGTGTTTGGGGTGTTACCTGCAAAGGGCCCGTGTGTATACAGGTGTTTGGGGTCTTACCCGCAAAGGGCTGGTGTGTATACAGGTGTTTGGGATAACCTTTAGGTCAGCTGTTCAAACCCAGGTGTGGGAACTCTTCGGTAAATCAGTCCTCTAATTATTAACATAATTAGCGGGTTGTAGTGACAACCAGTATCCACGATGGTTCTTTCTGGATAAGATTAGCCACCCCTGCCTTAGTGATTGAATGAGATTGTTCAAGAGTTGTTAATGTGTTTAAAATAAAGGGAAATGCTTATGAATGGCTTTTTTCTTCCAGCCACTCCTTGACATTGGTCTGTACATCTTCAAGTTGACAAGCGCTATTGGCGCACAGGTAAGGAGAAAGAAAATGCAGGGTACAGACCGTCTGTTTGAATTTGTTGTTATGTCATAGCGACGTCTATTAAAATGCCTGTCTGTTGTCGCTATCAGGGGCCTGCTACTATGATGACCTACCTGCTCATCTCCGGCCTCTTCCTGACGAGGTTACGGCGCCCCATTGGTAAAATGACGGTGACGGAGCAGAGGTATGAGGGGGAGTACCGCTACGTCAACTCCCGGCTCATCACCAACAGGTGGGTCCCAAGAACGCCTCGCTCCCGCCAGCCCGTACCCGATGAACTCGGCCAGCCGCCTCTAACACTGAGACTCCGCCTGTAGCCTTAATACAGGGCGGCCTAAGCGTCAGCATCAAATGCTGTTTGGGTCGTCTTAGAGTCAGACATTTAAAGAGTTTCCAGTGAATGATGTTCACAGTGAAATGTCTTCTCTCACTACAGTGAAGAGATCGCCTTCTACAATGGAAACATCAGAGAGAAGCATACCATTCACACTACCTTCCAGAAACTCGTAAGGGCGTCTTACCAAAAATACACATCCCACAGTAATTCTTAAAGTGAGTCTTCATTGGCACTCTTCTGAGGCTTATATTATTATATATATTCTTTTACATTTCATTCATTAAAATGACATTTTGAATATATAGGCTAGAATTTTCCTTCACTAGATTTGATCCACTAGTATTTTCCGTCACTAGATTTGATTCCTTGCGTGTTTTTGCAGGTTGACCACTTGCACAACTTCATCTTCTTCAGGTTCTCCATGGGGTTTATAGACAGCATCATTGCCAAGTGTAAGAAATGTTCCTTGTATGATACCTCACATTTCTCTGTGACCATCAAGAAAAACATCCAGTCATCCAGCTGTGTTTTGTGCGTGCTCTGAATTACGATGCTGGGCTCATTTAGGATGTCAACACCCCCTGGCCACTTGTACCCCTGCAGACCTGGCCACTGTAGTGGGCTACCTAGTAGTGAGCCGTCCCTTCTTGGATCTGTCCCATCCTCGACATCAGCAGAGCACACATGCAGAACTTTTGGAGGTAAGCATACGAAGAACTAATGGACTTGCTGAAAAAAAGCCCCAACTCCGTCATGACTGGCTAATGCACAGCAAAGATGAGTTTTTACAGGGGATAGCTACCTGAGGACAATGAAAGTGTACAGGCAGCTCTCGAATTCGGTTAAACCAGCTTAAGTAAATCCAGAGATCAATGAGAATAGTAAGTATTATTAGTATATATTTGAATGGTATGGGAAGTTAAATATGTGACATGCGGGAAAAAAAGCTGCCAACGCAAAAATGGCACTGACTTGCGCCTCCAACTGTTCCCCTGCATTCAGGATTACTACCAGAGCGGTCGCATGCTCCTACGCATGTCGCAGGCTTTGGGCAGGATCGTGCTGGCCGGGAGGGAGATGTCCAGGCTGTCCGGGTGAGTCTTGCTAAGTTGCAGCTCTTCTCCTGGCAAACCTTTCACTCCTGCACCCCCTGGGTCGCCGGTGTATGAACCCGTCCCATGTTTATTTCACTCTCTTGCCGTCCATTCGGTATAATTTCAGTTTATAATTGCAGTTGTAATGATGCTGTAACTTTTTTGTGCAGGTTCACGGCTCGCATCACTGAGCTGATGAAGGTGCTGAAAGAGCTGAATGCTGGGAAGTACGAGCGCACCATGGTCACGCAGCAGGACCGAGGTAGTAGTTGTCATGCCATATCTGTGCCCTTTTGGACCCATCGGCCAGTACAGTCGTTCCTCGTTTATCGCGTTTAATCCGTTCCAGACTCTACCACCGAAAGTGAATTTCTGCGACGTAGGATTCTTTATTTATAAATCGAATATTTTTGTAGTTAGACATGAAACAACACCCTTTAGTCACCATTACACTCATATATACACCATTACCCAATATATTAGACAAAATAAGACATATTAGACGTTACAAATATCATTTTATTATTATTATTGTACATTTAATTACACACACACAGTTCTTACAGAGAACCACTAACCTATGAAAATAAGAAGAAGCAGAAGGCTTAGAATAAGCAGCACGTTTAGGAGCCATCGTGGGGCTTAGATAAAAGTTCTCAGAAATCGCAAACAAAGATGCTTCCGATGCGTAGCGATGTAGAAGCGTGTATGAGAGACACAAACATGCGTGAGGCTGAGCCAGTCAGTGGCCGGGATAGGAAGGGGATATAACTGTCTCAGGTAACTGAGCACGCTGTATCATTTTAACGGTCTCGGTCAACTTTTTAATGAATATCCAGTACTGTGTGTATACCCTAATGAATATCCAGTACTGTATATACTCTAATGAATATCCGCGAGGGGTGACTGTAATCGGCAGAGCACTAAATGTGAACTTGTGGATTCCCTTCCCGTCTAATTCAGAGAACTCAGAAACTGTGGAAAAACTGATTCTCGTCCCTGGAAGTGGGGAGATTATCAACGCAGACAAAATCATAAAGTAAGATTTTTTTTTTTGTTTTTTTTATATATATATAGTTGGGTTGTACCCCCTATATTAGGAAAACATGGGGTGGTTTATCATTATATTAGATTGTAATTTTTTAAGTTTCTAGATATTGTTATAATTCTGCCAAATCGGTGTGGGATGTTCATTGAGATGAGTGTTGTGTGTGTGTTTGTGTGTGTGTGTGGCAGGTTTGACCACACACCGCTGGCCACACCCAATGGGGACATTCTGATCAGGGACTTGACCTTCGAGGTACTTTAACGTTTAAGCTATTCTGCTCACACACTAATCGTTTCGACATATACACTGTCCCCTTCTCAGTCTGAATACAACTAAGAGCATGTGTATGTATGGAGTTATTGAGATACTGTTTTTTTTTTTTTTATCTGAACTTTTTTGGTGGATAATTACTCTGCATTTACTTTATTGGTGTTTTTGTTTCAGGTTTAGTTTTGAATTGTTTATTATTCAAGTACAGATGAGCATTAATGTGTGTGATGCATTTTCTCTCTAAGGTGAGGTCGGGGACTAATGTCTTGGTCTGCGGTCCTAACGGCTGTGGGAAGAGCTCGCTCTTCCGTGTCCTTGGGGAAGTAAGTGTAGTGTGATGTATAGTGAGTATATAAGTAAGTGTAGTGTGATGTATAGTGAGTATATAAGTAAGTGTAGTGTGATCTATAGTGAGTATATAAGTAAGTGTAGTGTGATGTATAGTGAGTGTATAAGTAAGTGTAGTGTGATTTTAATGTTATATTTTAGGCTTGGCTTATAATCGAGGATACGCAGGAGAAAATGCTGGTTAGCTACATCCAAGCGGAATGATGCAAAAATGTGTTATTATTTTTTTTAAAGCTTTGGCCTCTCTTTGGCGGACGTCTCACTAAACCTGAAAGAGGGAAATTGTTCTACGTTCCTCAGGTACGTTTCCAGCTTTCTGGTACTGTTCCTTATTCTTGTCTGGTGTTTTTCTTCTGTAGTTATGCTCATGTTCCCTCTTCAGTTAGCGGTATTTTTCAGGCAGTCTGCGTGGTATTTAATATCTGCTTAATAGCGTTTCTGAGAACAATATTTTATCTGGACCCTATTCTAAGATTGCAATGAACTGTAGGATCTATTGACTATGTCTGGGCCATTTTGCTACAGAGGCCTTACATGACCCTGGGCTCCCTGCGGGATCAGGTGATCTACCCAGACACCCCCGAAGATCAGAAAAGGAAGGGGATATCTGACCAGGTACGTTCTCCCAAAAAGAAGCTCTGCGGTCGCTTCGGTCAGGAGTTTCCTACTGCCGGTCCATGGCTGGCTTCCTACCAGGCCGCAGAACATTGGAGGTTTGCGGGAGGGGTTGGTAAATTTCCAAAAATAATAAATTAGCCTTGGCTTATTCTATGACCCCAACATTCATTTGTTCTGCTCACATTTGGAAAAAATGTATACAGTAGAACTAGAATGTATCCCACCAGTATCCCCCTCCCCAGAAAGTTTGCGCTCCTCTGAAGCTAAGCGTAGTAAACAAAAGTTAGTTTGTAAGCAGTCAGCAGACAAGTTGCGGTGTTTGTGATATTTTCCTACTAGTAGCGTGCAATCCTCCAATCCGCAAAACTTTCGCACAGCGTATGCTGGCCAGCGGTCCGCAGCCCCTTCCAGGGAGCTGACAGACGTTTCTGTGTTGGCGAAAACCAGGTGCTGAAGGAGTACCTGGACAACGTCCAGCTGGGACACATTCTGGACAGAGAGGGCACCTGGGACACCGTGCAGGACTGGATGGATGTCCTCAGCGGAGGCGAAAAGCAGAGAATGGCAGTAGGTGTCTGTCTCTGTGTGTAACTCATGGCCAGTCAGTCACACTTCAGAGATCTGTCTCTGTGTGTAACTCATGGCCGGTCAGTCAC
>JAODKN010016303.1:0-36178 GCA_026774425.1 Petrocephalus zakoni | reverse complement strand
AATTAAAGTAACACCACAAGTTAAGGTGCAATAACAATATAAAACGTCAAAACACATTTAAAACATTTAGGGAGATACCGTATAATGTATGATTTTAGTGCAGACCATCCTATAAATCATTTTCAACATAACCATTGAAGGTGGCATAAGTTGTGGATTCTGTAGTGATTATGCACTAGGAGCATTTGTTTGATAGGGACATTAGCATATTAAAACAATAGATTCGAGTAAACCTGTTACTTACAATGCATATACACCAATATAAATCCGTACGATTGCGTTGGGGTAGCATGTATAAATCGTCTGAACAGGCCACGCACTGATGTCTTTTTGGCTAATTTGAGAAAAGTTTACTACTAGTTTGCTAGTTTAACCTACTTTGTAAAACCAATGCAACACTACAAGCGTTGTTTAACTTCTATGTGCTTGCGTAGATTTGATGTGGAGTTCTTGTAAGCGGCAATGTCAGTCCCTCGGGGCAAACAAAGTTTACATTTCATAATAAAGCTGTTGCCTCTTATGCACTTAAAGGCAAACAGCTCACCTAAGTATGGCCAGGGGTGGACTTCTTTCGCAACAAGTTCAGCTTCAGAAGAATTCGCCAAACTTTCATCTAATATTATCGCGATATTAACGCCAGTTTGTTCTCTTACCCATCGTTCACTGCAGTAATTTCCGGCACGTAATTTTTTCATTTTATTTATTTGTCGGTTTAATTTGTACTCAGTAACGGATGTGATTTAAATTGTAGTGAAGTACAATACTGCAAATAAAATATACTTAAGTAAAAGTAAATTACAGATTTTAAAACCTACTTCAAAAAGTACAAATACACAAAAAACCTACTCAAGTAAATGTAATTCATTACTTACATTGCAGAGGGATCTCCTAGCGGTTTTAGTTTACTGACTGAAAAGGGCAAGATGGGACATATTGAGGAGCCTTTTGATTGAGATGGGTGCTTGTTCATTAACAGCTCTGAAAGCCATCACCAAGGACCAATGAAAAAAGACAAGGATGGGTGAAACATGACACCATGTTTGGCTGACTGAATACCTGATGTGCTGCCATACTTTGAATCACAGCACAAGCTGGTAAACCTGTAGTAGAGAGTTGGAGTAGTTTTGTCATGATATAAGTGCCTGAACTAGAAGCTGAGCTGCATACTCAGACAAGACCTTATCTTCCTAACATTGTATCTGCAAGACTGGGAGAGCGCATTGCATATGCAGCTCTAAGGGGTGGCAAGGAGTGGCCATGGCCACCCTAAACTGAAACCTGGCCACTCCCATCATATTTGCATTCTGTTATTTTACAGATGCCTTATTCATACTTAGATTTAGGTGCCACCCCAAAATGACATCTGGTCCCACCCTGACCACCTCACTGAAAATTTTCTGGCTCTGCTCTTCATTGTTATCAGCAAAGGATAGCTGGTCATCTTTCCCCGGCTTCCTGGTGGACATTGATGGGGACAAAGGGACAGCATTGATCCAAGCTGAATATTGAAAACAGGTGGTGACAAATTTAGAGCTTAGATTTGTCTAAATGCCTTGAGTACGTCTCACAAATCACTCCTTTCTTTGCAGCATAATTCATTAATCTCAGTTTATATAGCCTTTAAGTGTCCCATTTCTATAGACACTCACTTGAGGCCATTATATTCCTCTAACCTATTTTGGCCATATTAACACTTGCCCACAAACATAAATTGGTATTTTTCCAATCCTTCTCTTCCCCGTCACTTTAAAGTACTCCGGGTTGCCATCCTCTCATTTGGCTCACCCCACACATTCACTCCCCTTCTCTCTTCTCCCCTAATGGTATACTGAGTTGCAGCTGCAGCTCAAGACTCATGCATCAGTGTTTTATGAAATAAAAATGTATGCTTTCATGGATTTCCTTTCTTGTCCACCCCACATTGAATCTACAGAGAAAAAAAATTCAAGAAATATTTCTATATTGCCAAGTAATTTAATTCAATTTATGTATACTCATGTATAGCTTGTGTAACATTCTACCATGTTGCCCTGCTACTGACTGATAGGCCAAACAGCCCAGAGTTTTTTCTGGTTGTGCTTCATGTAAAATCTTCATTCATCACTTATCTGAAGGTCAGATGGCATACTATTAACATATTACAAGCCATTTTCTTAAAAGTAAAATGCACATTTGAGCTGAGTTACAGCAGTACTTCATGCATCAATGCTAGATAAGTTGTTCAATAATGGTGACTGTTCAGGCTAGGAATAACTGATATGGAAAATATTGATGCATTTTTGGTGATTTTCAGTCCATATTAGACTTCATAAGTCTGGTAAGTACACTAGAATTCACTGGCCCATGTCCCTCACCGAGATAAGAAGCTGGAAGATGGATGCTATATAGAATGAACACTATTTAATGAAAAAACAGGTGGTATTTTAGATGTACTTTCTGACACCTACAGAATTCAGAAAAGGGAAATGGCTGAGCACATTATATATACCAAGTCATGTTAAAATATTTACAGCATTGAATGGTTTACAGGTGAAGTTTTGAAGCATTTTGTAACTAAATTTAACATAAAATAACTACTGACGGACCTAATTACCCTGATTATAATTGTCAATGCAGTAGACTGATGTTTAGGTTTAAAAAGTTGTCAGAAATGGATTGAGTTTGTTGCAACTGTCCCATTAACACTGTCCCAGTTAACTTGGTGTCCTACTTTACCTGACTCTTGTGATATTTTTAATGGGATAGCTTACATACTTAAAAAAAAATAAGTGGAACATGACCCAAGTACTTTTCATGTATATTTTTTTAATTATTATGAACCTTTGTTCCTATTGGCTGACCAGGTAATGTACTGCTTTTTCAGTATATGGCAGTCAATACTGGCAGTTAGGACATGCTCTGCAGCACTTGACATGATACTTTTTATGTGAGACCAAAATAATGAAAGATTTGATGCAGAAATGCATTCTGTAGCTGGTTCACCAGCCGTGCAATCTCAGTGAGATTATGTGGTTCATCAGAGAATCAGCCTCAAGAACCGTGGACTCAGACATGTCCAACATTTTAATCGGAGGATCAGCCTTAAACAGCTGCTCAAAGTAGCCAGCCCAGTGAGTCATAATTGCAGTCTCCTCTGTAAGGATCATTCTAACACCAGCCCTGATTGCGACTCTCCGAAGAGAGATTCAGATGTGCGTAATGCTTCAATTCCTCTGTAAGTAGGACCACAGATGCTGTCATTTGTTCAGATTCCTCTTGCAAATGCCTCCTTACCTGCCCTCTGTGCCCTCAACCTCCTCAGTTCCCAGTACAAACTGGAGCTGCCATTAAACCATGTGCCGTGACTCTGCACAATATCATCCAGGGTGCCCCGGAGGATGAAGCAACTTCTGGAAACACCAGCAACACAACGCTGAAAAACCTTCAGTATTACCACAGAAGGTGTCTCACATGACATTTGTGGATTAACTTCTGAGGCCAGATAGATCAGAGCAAATTGGTATTCAGCAAGGTGGTGGAGTTAATTTGCAAATTCTTGTACTCCACTACCCAATATATCTGAAGGTTGTCATTTTCTTTACTGTATAATGCCATGTTAGTATTTTCTATTTTACATTTTGTTAAAAATCGGCATGAGTTGACACTGATGCTATTCAGTTGGGTACAGATTCATTTAAATGTATTTTATGGAGGGAATTTTATCAGTCTCAATAAAAGATGGAGGTCAAGAGACACCCATTATGGGTATCCTGTCTTATTGACTATTCTTTAGCATTTTGATTGCCATGTTTTGAAAGACTTTGTTTTGGTGACATTGGTTCATTAATGGGTTAAACTGTAAGAATGTACTATACATATAAAACTGAACTGAATGTCATTGAGACAAGTTAAACATTTTAAGTTATGGCCTTTTGCAAGGGTAATGTTTAGCTGTGAAATAAGTCATAAAGTAACTGATGAAACAGCATAAAAACTATTAAACACAACCCTTTAGCGTGGCAAAGTGAAATGGAGACCGTGACGGCTAAATGGCTTCCATTGCGCACATCCGCCACTTCCAACACGAACTAAGCCCAGTCTCAATTTTAACGTCTATGCATTTCTTGTAAGAAATTTGCAGGGTTCCGATTTTAATCAAGCATGATGCAATAAGACATACCTTGTGCAGATATTTCTGAAAAGTAATTTTATTATTATTTTACAATTCTTTTCATGGATATTTTCAGCTTCGCTTGAAGTGTTAATTACCATGCTGTCTAGATGACAACAAATAAGCATGTAAAGTCTATACAACACTTGGAGAGAATTTCACATTTCATCTCTGTATTCAGTTCTTCAATTCCCTTCTCTCACCAAAAGTAAACATATTGAAACTGGGTGTTCAATTTATGGGGCGTGAAGTCTGGGTTTTGATTCTGCTCCATCCCTCAGATAATGTAATACTTTTACTTAAGTTGCTTGTGATAAAAGGCTCCAGATAAGTCAAGATTGCACTCCCACATTTAAAAAAGCATGACTAAACAACCAAGGAACAAAAAAGGACCTTAGGAGAAAAGGCATTTACCAAATTTTGAATTCAGAAGCCAGGAATTATCAATATTAAAAACTTGGCCAATACCAAACTTTTGGGGGGGGGGTTAAAATCAAAGGGTTAATTCATAAGGGGCCCTGATTTTAGTGTCGTATTGAAGTGCTACTCTGAATGTACTACTTAGAATGTAGTTTTAAGCTTACCAAAATGCGAAATGCTGTCAGTTGAACTCCTGAGCTTAGCAGAGTCCTGTCTCACTTAAGCTGCTCAAATTTCACAGTAACCCCCATTGTTCAGATTTGGTAACAGCGATGGACGGGGCTTTGTTGCATAGTAGTTGGCTCTGTGCAGGCTTGACAGATGCGGGATGTCTTACGGGCTGTGACAGAGCAGCTCTACAAATGTACTTTTGGCAAGAGTGCTAATCTGGACAAGCTTGCTTCTAGGTTGCATCTTTGAAAACTTAAAATGGAAAAAAGATGTGAAATGCCATGGTCCTGGATGTCTCCCCAGTCTTGTCTTGACATGACTTTTCTCCTGACACTTATTGACTGCCACACTTCCAAATGGAAGCGATGGCCAATGATCTTTGGTTCTCAACGGAGCTGCGAGCTACACCAAAATACAGCAACATTTCCAATACAGACCTCTAGCTCATTTAGATCCCGAAGAGCTTCGAAATAATGATTGAAGTTGTGGGAGGGTAGAAAGGAGGTTCACATGATGGGTGGTGGTGAGGGGGCCACAAGGCCAGGAAGGTTCAGATGCATTCTAATGAAGCATTACAGTCCATTCAGCACCTGTCTCTTCTTGCTGTATTCAGCTCAGTCCAGGAATGTCAACAGTATCAAACCCTTTTCCATCAGTCTCTCACTGTAGATCCCGGTCTTCAAGGTACCTATACTCAAATGTGAACCCTTCTTTCTTTCTTTGGCCCCATTTCTCATAGTCAAAGTAGATGTACGTCCCCTAAAACAAACAAGCGTTACTCCAGCTGCAACTCAAGCACTGCAGAAAAACCCAAGAGTAAAATTAAATAAGTCTGCGGTTTACACTAAATTTACCACCACTTAGTCACTGAATTATAAGTTTACTGGACTCATAGGATAGGAAAAATAATTTTCACATCATACCAAAGGACCAGTGAATGGGAACTGAAAGCAACAGGTCTACAATCCTCATGATCACCATGTGTACCTGTTCAAATTCATCTGTGATGGTCTTCGGTTCCTCGTGCCTCTGGAACCACATCATATACTTCGTATGGAATCGCCATGACTGCTTTTTCAGTGCTTTGGCTGCAAGATACTGGGCCTTGGTTCCCTGAAGGAGGGTGAAATGTGACGCACTACAGCCACAGCTCCCTCAAACACACAGCCAGCATACTCTCTGGATACGCACACATAGCCACTGTTACCTCAAGGTAGTAGAATATGAAAAACAGTGTCTCAGTGGAGAGCCTCTGGTAGAACTCCACAGAGTCTGAATGTGGAGGGGGCACCTGGTGGTGGAAAGGCAAGGTGGGACTTGGATTCCTCATTAGGTACTGCCTAGTGGAAGAAGAGAACCAAAGGGAACATGAAGCCAAAGCCAGACAAAAGCCAAACCCTAAAACAGAAAGGCTGAACATGGACAAATGAGACCGAGACAGAGGGAAAGAGAAATCTGTGGGGCCACAATACCTGATCCTCTCCGAGTCAGACGGGTGAGGCATGTGAGCCCAGGCAGACTCCTGCATGGCTTGTTGGTACAGCTGGTCTTTGGACAGGGGCACAGGTCCCAGAGGGCAAACACCCAACGAGGGTGGGATGCTGACCTCAGACAAAGAAGGCTGGGGGGCTGCAGGGGGGCCAGACGAGGTGGTAGAACCCGGAAAGATATCTATGAAGAACAAGGAAGGTAGGTATCATAGGACATTTAACAATAAACTTTATTCTATTCACCCCAGTACCCCACAAAAACATTCCAACATGATATGCAATAGCCCATACCATTCTAACCGCCCATTGGCTACCCTTACCTCTGTCTGTTAGATGCAGGGTAGGCACCTCTCCATCCAGCCCTGACGTCAAGGCCGCACGCTCCGCCATGGACTTCAGGGAGCTGAGGGGCTCCGGAGCCTGGGGGGGGGCAACGGGTAAATGGCAACGATTACACAGCCGCACAGGTACTCTAGTCCAGTCTGGAGCCCACATATGAATGAACTCTGTCTTGTCACACATTCTTGAACTTGGAATAATCTTCCACTGGAGTCCACTAGGTCTACAGATATGCTATGGGCCTGTTGCCCCCCTCCCCAAAGCTTCATGTGTGTGTGACATAGTACATGCAGCCACACACATTGGTCATGTCAGCAATTATCCAGTTTGAGTGCATATACCATGAGGATATTCTGTGCAAGACATCCAATCAAAAGAAGCAAAAAACTGTGCAAATATGCAAATGCAAATATTCCAAAGAATCGATAGGTGAAATGGCTTACAATGCGGAGCACAGAGACAGCCTGCTGAGCCACACGCTCCCCCCATGCCGCCGTTGTTGTGCGATGGAAAGGCCCAATCAAAATAGATATATAGTGGTACATGATTTATACACTTTAGCTATAATGTTTATTTAAAGCAATACAATTTTAAATGTGTTCAGCAGGGTACAGTCATATCATCGGGGCAACCTTCAAGGGCCGGCATGGAGGACTCATGTATTCACTGATGTATTTATTGTTAGACTCAAGTCCTCACTCTGAGCAAGCAGGCTCACTTTCGCTTTCTGTAATGTTAGCATGCCCAGGGGGGTTGGGCAGCCAGTTGACCCCCAGTTTTTTTTTTTTCCTCCCTGCTTGGGAGTTTTTGGTTCCTCTCCTCCTTTGTCAATTGGCTTTTTCTGTCTTTTCTCTCTGTTCTATGTATTTTATCAATGTATATCAATGTAATCTACACCCATGTAAAGCGCCCTGGGACAACCCTGTTGTGAAGGGCGCTATATAAAAATAAACTGAATTGAATATTATAATAACATTAATTATTACTATAGGACGTAGTGGAGGTGGGTTTGTTACCTTTGTGTATGGCAAAATTACTTATTTATAAAGCTTGTCTTGATGGGGCACTAATAATAAAAGCATTATAGCATTACTTACATACTAATTAACCACAAATCAAGTCTTAGATACCCGCTGATCACCTGTTAATTCATCATTAATAAATGGTGACATTGCTTCTCTCAAGCAATTAGTACGTTTGTTAATACATCTGTTAATTCAGCAAAACTTTGTGAACTACTGAAGTAACAAGTCATGAACAAGTTAAATATTGATCTCACATTTGTTCATTAATGAATCATGATGCATCTTTCATCCCAAGCAGTTAGTATATGTTACTCTTAATTCTGTAAACCTTGCGAACTACTGAAGGAACGAGTAATGAATAAGTGAAACACTGATCTCATGTTTGTTCATCAGAATGAATTGTGACGCCTCTCTCAAATAGCAACTATATTTTGTCACGATATGTTCAGAATTTGTACTTCAGTAGTAACTGGATTACTACTAAGTATATGTGCCCCATCAAGTAAAACGTTACCCTTATTTATAAATAAATGATTTTGGTAAAGGACTCAGTCTCGTGTCAGGCTCAACCAGCTGTTAGACTCTGTCTTGATTCAGACTAAGGTAAACTTAAAAACAATACTGAAGGTCACCAAGAAAACCAGGTCTGTTACAGCTCTTTATGGTATCAAAAGCTGCTACTCCATACACAACAATTTACTAGCCCATCCCTAAGCTCAGTGTTACAGTAAACTTGCAGATTTGTAATTACACACCAAAAGATACTTTAGCCACATTAACTCGTACTATAACTAACCTTTAAGCTTTCTGAACTTGGCGTATAGGAATGAGGCCCATTCAGCAGATTTCCACTGTTTGACTTGTTTTCACCATAGGAGGGTGAAGGGGAACTGGGTGGCAGAGTCATGGACCCGAGAAGACTTGAGCCACCGTCCTTACTGAAGAGAAGAGAAGAGTGAACTTCCTGAACATGCAAGCAGTAAGGTACCAGATCTGCCAAGAACTACATTGCGAAGAGAACCAGAGAGATTAATTTAAAATACGATGAAACCTAACTACAACAGAACTTACGGAGGATTGGTAGTGGAATTGAGAGATGAAGGCTGACCACTTTGCGATTGGCTGGCCGCACTGTGTGAGTCTGTACTGCTGTCTGCCACTACAGAACTGTAACCTGAGGAAGACATGGAACTGGTTTCCAACTCTAAGAACTAAAACCATACATTCAGTCAAGGCTGAAGCCCACATTAGTTACACTCCAGACAGAGGAAACTGTAAAACAGCATCTATATACCAAGAATGCAAACATAAATGTCAGTGCAAACTCACTTGTGGTCCCATTCTGCTTCTGCCCACTGGGTGGTCTGGCAGGAATTCCACTTCCTGTTCCGACTCCAGCACTTCCAGATGTACCGGAGGTTCCACCATTGCCACCAATCACCCCCAAGCCACTCCCAGGTGCCAGCCCACTTGCTGAACTCGAAGCTCCCTGCGAAGGGCCTTGGGCTGCAGTATGATTTGCACCTAAGCCCAGGATCCCACTGCTGACACCAGTAACTCCAGGACTGGAGCCCAGCAAACTTGCAGATGACCCACTTCCATTGTTACTGCTCCCAGATCCAACTCCACTAGTACTAGTGCTATTGGTGTTACTTCCACCAGAACCCCCCAGACCACTTCCGACTGCCCCTGAGGCAGCTGCCTGTGCATATGGAGCAGGGGTGGAAGCTGAGAGCATCCCAGTCATGCTACTGAGGGCAGATGGCATTCCAGACAGCCCCAGGCCAGAGACTTGGCTGCTCCCACTAACCCCTGTGACTCCTTTTCCTAAGCCCAGACCGAGCCCAAGCCCCAAGCCTGAAACAGAAGTAGGACCTAACGGAGCCTGGGACTGCGAATTTGGTGTAAGGGGAACAGGGGCACTGGAACTAGGAGGCGAAGTGGTAGAAGATGTAGGAAGCAGCAGGTTCGATGGGCTGGGGTTGCTATTGGAAGGGGCAGAACTAACAGAGTTCTTGGCCTGGGGCTGATTCTGCTGCTGGGCCTGCTGTGCTGACTGCTGCTGCTGAGTCACTGTGCTGTAGCTGCTACAGCTGGGCAGGAGGCCTCCCATGCTGCCCAAGAGAGTGTTCCCCCCAGCCATCCCACTGCTGGCTGCTGCAGTGCTGGCCATGGAGACAAGAGAGGAGGAAGAGGTTCCGGAAGAGGAGGATGATGATGATGAAGATGACGACGACGACGACGAAGGGTTTCCATTCTTTACAGGGGACTGTAACAGAGGAAGAAGTGTTAACACAGTGCACATTCTGATCACTCAGACTGAAGATGGACACAGTCAGGCAATTATCCATATGCTCTGTTCTTAGAAAGTTAAAAAGACTTCAAAAGCATTTACAGGTCGTAGGTCTTACTTTAAGATCATACACCCAGTTACTCACAGCTATGAAAAAATGCTTTAGGGAGGTTTCTGTGAACTGGTTTTCAAGTCATCAGTCAAAAGCTGCGTTGGTAAGTCATAGTGTAGACAGATGCCTGTGGGATTCTGAACGTACCTGGCTGACCTCACTGTCTGTAGACCTTCCACGTTTCTTATCATCCTCTGAAGTCTCCTAAAAGAACCAAGACAATTAAAAAATATTTGTTATACTCATTTCAGCAGATGTAACACTTTCAAGCCAAGCTGTAGAGGAAAACATACGTTTTATAGTGGCATGTCATTTTGCAATAGTAACAACATTTTAAAAGAGAAGAACACCCCCCCCCCCCCCAAAAACATGCTGGGCATCATTTTCTTTTGTTAAAATGTGACTAACTTAAATCAGAGTATAAGCCCCCAAAGGATAAAGCAGAACTATCTAACAAATCAAAGCATAATGAACAGGATAAAGACAGGAAAGGTCCACAAACTCAACTCATTGACTGGCACAAACCCAGAGTCCTCACTGCAAACTGTCACACGCTCCAGTTATCATTAAGGGTCGAGGGGCACAGTGTGCCCAAATTTCATCTCAATTCAATCATTACAGTCATACAAAGTTCTAGAGACTGCTGTTGCATTCCCGTTAATACAAGGATACAAATTTAATACAAATTTCTATTCTGCCATTTTAACAAATTTTCCCCAGATTGTGTCTAATTGAAGGCTTAACACAGCATAGACTCCTTCCGTTCAAATACTCTGGAGAGCCAACGACAAACTGCATGTGGTAGGCTCCCATCAAACTGCAGGCACGTAGGGAACTGTCAGATGGAAGGGATGACAGCAGCATGACTTTCTCACAGCCCCTCTAATGTATGGAAAGGACACAGACCCCTGTTTAAGCGTGACCCAGCCTTGACTAAGGATCTCAACCAGTCACAGGTCAAATGAGGCTACTCAATTATACTTGAAATCAGCCTTAAAAAAAACACACACAACTCTCTCACACACACACACACACACACACACAACTGATTATGAGGCAGGAATTGCCACCATCAGGCATCTCCACAGGGTTTGGGTAAATGCAGAATGCACACAGATATCATG
This sequence comes from Petrocephalus zakoni, assembly GCA_026774425.1. NCBI lineage: Eukaryota > Metazoa > Chordata > Actinopteri > Osteoglossiformes > Mormyridae > Petrocephalus > Petrocephalus zakoni. Next base: position 25,054 of record JAODKN010016303.1, on the reverse strand, counting down.
ATGCCATGCACACACACACACACACACTACAGCAAAGCAGAACAGAATAGCAAATCATGTGATGAACTAACTTACGAAGACTGACAAGGTAAGGCAATACAATCTGCAGGATTACTTAGCGTTCATGTCTGGTCCATAATAAGAGTAACTTGAAAATGGAAAATGTCATTCATAGACAAAATGAGAGCGCGCCGTTTACCGTGGTACCAGTGGCAGGAGAAGGAGGAATAGGGGAAGAAGAGGTGGTGGAGGTGGGAGTGCTGCTGGAGTGGTGGAAGATCTCATCCTCCATGTGGGAATGACCAGGTGGAGAGGTGGCCACTAATGACGGGGCTAAAGGAACACAGCGAGAGGGAGAGAGAAAGGTGAGTGCACTTGCCATGTCAGTAAGATCTCAAAGTCCTGCTCATTCTTTAATACTGACTGAGAAATTCACAAGACTAATAATCCATTGTGCCACAACCAATGTGAGAAACGTTGTATGATCTGGTGGTACTACTGAACTACAGGGGGAGTGCAATAGGGGAAAAAAAAAATCTAAAATTTAATTAAAACAGCTGTCAGGTTTTTTTTAGACCTTTAGGAATCTGCAGAATAAACAGGATGAATATACCATTTGGATTAAGAACAGTAACCCCTTTCACATTTTCCAGCTTTTCACTGGCTCAAAAGGTAACTTCAAAACTGATGCAGGGGTCCCAGAACCTCCTTCCTGCATGTTACCAAGCTAATTGCAACTGGACTGCGTTACAAAAAGGAATTAAATTTCATTTACATTCATCAATTTATTACACACTTGCAGGGACATCTTGAAAAGTCCTTGCAAACATATGGCAAACAATGCCATTTCACTAGGCATGCCAGGCTGTTCTCATTTGCAACTTAACATTCTGGCCAGGGAGTTAATCATGCAGCCAAGTCCAGCTGTAGAGGCAGACTTGCCTCTTTATGGCTGTTGTAAAATGTAGTTTCACTCCCAGCCTGTATGTGGCAGAAAAAGCCTCTGCAGCAAACACTAAACCATTCCTAAGTACGTTTTAATCTGCAGTGATGATACAAAACAACAGCAATTAATGCATTATACAAGGTATAAATGTTTTTTTTTTTTTTTTTTTTACAAAACACGACCCACACACATTTTGAGCTGACCTCTTGAAAACGCCATAAAAAAAAGCATATTATCCCCCCACCCCCCCCATTCAAAAGCACTCACAAACCAGACTCAGAAAAATGTTCAAGACACAATAATCATACACAAGCCAAAACACTGAAGGTGTCTTAACTGTACCTACATATTACACATGCTCATAGGCATAGATTTGGGGGGGGGGGTGCTTCAACATTGGGGATTGTCCCTCCCTCACTAAATAATTCTTGGTTTACAAAAGATATCTGATCAATATAACTCACTCATCAATGTCCCCCCCCCCCCAACAGTTTTGAGTAATGGAACCTCCGCCCGGCCTTAAAATGATTTAATCTAGTCTAAACTCTTGCCCCCGGTTGGCAGACACTTTCAGGCCGGTGAGCGGAGATATAACAGGTGAGCACTGCACGGCTTTGTATGTAAACTTAACTCATTGAGTTACCTCAAATCAAAATCTCTTAACTGTTGGTTATGTGAAACTGTATAAATTTAATCATCTCAAGTTGACCAATTTTGATGAAGACTTATTTGATTGTGCAACCCGCAAGTAGCTTGGCTAGTTAATAGTACAGTGAAAATAGCAGTGCTGATAACCATGGTTGCTGGTGCTGTTGTACATGCCATTTTTTATGTACTATACTTGTCCATTAGTATGTCAATGCATGTTCTGACCATCCAAGCTCTCTGCCTTCCCACATGCCCAGATGGTGCAAACCCATGGAGGGGTGACATCATGGATATGGCTTACGACCTGCAACATCGTATGTGCAGCCTTCAATCTGCCACCCTACACAGGCCGATATGGAGAACTGACTCACTGACGGACTTTGGCTTTGCCCTCGACCAGAGTTTTCATCTTGCTTTTACCAAGCAAGCCCTGTCTTTTTAAGTAATGCTAGCATTACTGTTTGGGCAGCCAGCTGATCTTGAACCCACAGAGGTTTTTGTTTTTTTCCTCTCTCGCTTTCTTTCTCTCCCTACTTGGGAGTTTTTGGGTTCCTCTGCTCCGTTGTCAACTGGCTCTCTCTCATCTCTTTGTCTTTCACTTTCTCTATTTTGCAGATATTGTAATGTAACACACCCATGTAAAGCACCATCATTAAAAAGGCATTATATAAAAAATTGTATTGAAATAAATCGAATTGATAAAGCAGTGATAAAATGGTAGGGTTGCACCGATCGGCCAGCGATCGGAATTGGTCGATTTTCAGCCTGATCGGTCACTCGTCGCGCGCATACCCACATCCCAGTCACGCATCCACCTACAGATCTGCTAAAATGTCTGTAATTTTGAAATTAGGGCAAGGTCCAAGTACACCGTGGGGGAACCAATGTAAAGACAAATTAGACATTTAAAAACTCATCACCCCAGTGAAATTGTGTAACAGAGTGAATGTGCAACTGCTTTTATCCTATATAAATTACCCAAAGATCTGTCGGAAACTTTAATATACAGTCGTCCCTTGTTTATCACGTTTAATCTGTTCCAGACTCTACCACGAAGAATGAATTTCCGCGAAAGTAGGATTTTTTATTATTTATAAATTGAATATTTTCATATTTAGAGAATAGAAAACCTGTTTATGACCTTCTAAATACAGTTTTAACATTGTTAGAGCCCTCGACATGAAACAACACCCTTTAATCACCATTACACTCATTTTACCCAATATATTAGACAAAATGAGAAAATAAGACATTAGACGTAACAAGTTGCGGGCAGGTGGGTCACTTCAGCCATACAAAGTACCTCCAGCCGGAGAAGGGTAGTGGTGTAATAACAATAATTATTGTACATTTAGTTACACACACAGTTCTTACACAGAACCACTAACATATGAAAATAAGAAGTAGCAGAAGGCTTAGAAGAAGCATGTTTAGGAGCCATCGTGAGGCTTAGATAAAAGTTCTCAGAAATCGCAAACAAAGATGCTTCTGATGCGTAGCGGTGTAGAAGCATATATGAGAGAAACGTCCGTGAAGCTGAACCAGTTAGTGACCAGGATAGGAAGAGGATATAATTGACTCAGACAACCAAGCGCGCACTGTATAATTTTCACGGTCTTGATCAACTTTTTAATGAATATACAGTACTGTATATACTTTAATGAGCAAAGTACTGTATTTGAAAAAACCGCGATGAGTGAAGCCGCGAAAGTTGAAGCGGCGAGGGACGACTGTATAGTGAAATTTAACACGAATAGTTTACGCATAAAAAGAGAAAAAAAAAAAGTGCAACTACAGAATTAGTGATGTGTTGTTAATGTTAATATGAAACCTACACCCCTGTGCATACTGTCCCTCTGAATCACTGGAGGACTGATGCCACAGCAGACAGCAGTTTAAACCCCAACCACACACAGTACATGGCACCCTATTAATACCAGTGTACAACCCAGAAGACGCTGACCTGCTTGGGCTAGCAGTACTCTACTTACGGATGTCTTCTAGGTCCAGATCATCATAGAGGAACTCATTCTCCTCAAAATCGGGATCCTGTGAGGAGTCGAGGTAGTACTCCACATCATCCTTAATCTTGCGTATAGAATCCACCTGCACCGAATCATTGTCCAGCATGCGCAGGATGGTCTCCAGCATACGTATGTGGTACCTGTGCTTCTCAATAAAACGCTTCAGCTCTTCAATGCGGTCCTGCTTCTGCGGAGTCCAGAAAAAGACTTAACATTACAGCCAATACTGTGAGACATCTCTGCAAAAGAAAAGGACAAAGTGCACTGAAAAGTCACCTCTTTGTCTCCTTTCTTCTTTCGAGTCTGGACTGAAAGACTCTCCACCTCACTTTCAAACTGGTCCACCTGCATGTTTAGTGTGTCTATTGTGTTCTGTTTAGGGGCAGAGAGGAATAAGAGAGAAATGGGTTTAAGGAATCATAATAACCCCTTTTAGTCGGCCCATTTAAAAACACCATAAGCCACATAAGGATCACATCCCCCCCTCCATCAATACAGACACACACAGAAGAAACAGCCCTAAAAGTATGCACATTAATGCTGTTATTTAGTCCTTAAAATGCCATTTTGTCAAATAAGGCAGAATCCTGGTAAGAAAACACACTACTCCATTACCAAATCACACCTGTCATTTAAAACTGCAAACAATGACCCTATAACAGGGTCTGGCAGGAGTCATGGAGGGCTGGACATACTTACTGTAAGCCACTGTCCCACCTCCTCCTTCTCCCTCTGTGCAGGGTCCACTTTCTGTGCCAGACCTAAACCCTCTTTGGAGTAGGCTTTTGTCTTTGTCTCCCGCTCTACAATCTTGAATCGCTCCATTTGCTGCAAATTCAAATTAAAACACAGGCAATCCTGCACTTTAAAAATTGCTTAGTGACAAAGGGGGAAAAAAAAAAATTCATGAATAAAATTTACAGCACACATGCAGTAATGTAACAATGCATATACATTTCCCAAACTTGCTAGGGGCACCTAATCAGTAAATGGGGCAACTTAAAAATTTACTTTTAAAAACCCCAAAATGTCCTAAATGAAGTGACTTCATGATAATTCTCTCTGTAGGCTAAGATTCCTCCTTCCAACACGTGTCCCATTCCTTGCAAGTAACAACCCAGAGTATTTTGTAAGGCCCATATTAACATGGATAACAAAACTTTGGAATATCTTAACACAGAGGGAACCAACCGTCTTCATTACAAGCTGCTACAACCCTACCTAACCACATGAGACAAAGGCTAACTGCAGGTAATCCTTAACTTTGGTACAAATACACAGAGGTTTAAACCTGGTCCATAATTCATGAAAAATTTTCATTACAGGGCCTCAAAGACCACAAGGGGGGCAGTGAGTGAGGGCATGGACCACTTGAAAACTGTTCAGTGATGTAAACGTACCTGGATCATTAATTGGCTGGGGGAAAGGAGAAAGTCATAAGGGAGACTGGACCAAACATTGTATATAAACAAGTCCGAAAATACTGGCATTTACATAATTCCTTACTATGAGATTATAAAAATCCCCAGATAACTGCAAACCAAGTTCGTAACTGCAGCGCCAACCCATTTATGTCCTTGTATCAGTGTTATAGACTTTTAAATGCTTTTTATGTAAAATTTTCAATTGAAAATCCAGTTTAGTTTTAAGACGTTTATGTTTTTAGTAATTTAAAGGATATAGAAATTTGTAGGACTTTGCTAGTTATTACAAAATATCTTGATGTAGTGCCGCTAGCTATTGGTTCAAGAGCATTGCACGAAAGACACCCAAAGATAATTACTTTACCTAAATAGTACAAAAACAATATGAAACGATTTGACTTTGCTTTGATTTTTTTTCCCAGTTAGTTTCAGAAGCAGTTTGTTTAGTAGCAGTTTATTTTCATATCATTTCAAATTTACAGATATGATAATTCTGCCTTGCAAACCGCAAGTACGCAGTGTATGGTTAGGTTTAGGAAAACTTTTAATATCATAATTACATAAATGCAGCTCTGCACAACACCACTACCCCCAGCCTGGCATCAGAGTACATGGTTGCCTGGCGTGTTGACACAAGAAGTAGGAGCATTCAGGACTACAGATGGTCCAGCACTACAGCGCACACCACGGCATGGCTGCACCCGGAGGAGGTATAAACCAGGTCATAGATTAACTCAGTCTAGCTACATCTGCGTTATTAAAATACTTAATAACAACTTGGACTTAAAGAGTACAGCGCTGCGGTATGCTGCACACATGAACAGGGCATACATTTATCAGTTAGTCAGCCTTTGCTCAATCATAAGGCACAAACTCACCTTGCACCAAGTGATACAGTTAAAGACCAAATATCCTAAACATTAAACTTAAAAGATGCTCCATACATCCTTACCGTCTCAATGAGTTTCCGATTCTCAACCAACTGCCTTTTGTCTTTGATTTCATTGGAGGCAACCCATGTCTTTATTTGGTCGCGAAGACGCTGGTAGAGAAGGAGAGTAAGTCACTTCACATATATTTGAAGAGGCCCGAGGAAACATTACAGTCAAGAACTTGAACATGAAGAATTTTATGAAGAGCAATTCCTAAGTACAGAGTGGCTAATAAGGTGAAATGACAAGACCAGCTTCTCACCTGCAACTTTTTTATCTCTTTCTTGAGATCAGCCTCATATTTTTCCTTCTGGTTTGCATTAGCTGCATTATGAAGCTAGGTACAACAAAAAGAAATTATTGCCAGGTAAGAACTCGAGGAGGAAAATAATATGCATACGCATATATCAATCTCAAAAACTCGACCAAAGCACTGAGAATCCGATAACTATACTGAAGGCTGAACTGAAAGCAATTGTTTGACATACCTACAAAATCTAACAGTGACATGTTGCGCAATGTTTTCAAAATTTTAAATGAACAGTGATGGAATGGCCACAGAACTGTCAGCAAATAGACAAAAAAATATGACATTCCCTCAGTCAAAGGTTCCAAGAAAAATGTAACCCCATTTCCTACTTCCAACTATAGACTAACAATAAATTATGAATCTCTTGCGACACAATGCTGTTACAATACTACAATACAAATATTAACCATCAGTTTTGCATGTGTATACACATGAACAACAACAGAAAAGTCTTCCTCACCTTCTGCCAGATGTCTTCAAACTGCTCAACACCTTCCCCTACTTTTTTCAAACATCGATCTATTTCACCTGGCAGGGTAAAAAAGGGGAGGGGTCACAATTTTATATATGCCTCAAAATCAATGAATAATAGCAGAAGCATTATTCACTAGTCAAATCTGTTCATTACTACCTTAAACAGGTAAGTCATACAATAAAGCAAGGACATATATTATTTGATCAAATGTTTGCACTCCAAACCCTAATAACATATGCCATGTATAAACAACCAATATCTCTATATTGTTTGCAGGTGTATGCCCTTAAAGATCAATCTTAATGAGACTTGCCTGATTACTCTGGAGTAATGAGCCAAGTGTCTTGCGAGACTAGCAGGGTTAATTTAAGCATTTCGGACACTCCAGCACCATTAAGAATAAACAGTGTGTAAGCCATTACTAAACAACTTTAAACACTTTGTTGATAACACATTATAGGACTACAATACAAGTGAAATAACCATTATGTATTTCTACATTAAAATGTTTTTTTTATTATCATAAACTGGGTGACAGCAATTAACAAGTTTCATAATATATTTTAAATATCCAACCAGAAAAACAAGCCTAGTGACTGTTGTAAAATAAAACAAAAACCATCATACCTCATGGCCCAAAAGTGCTGTACTTGTCAAACTTTTTCTGGATGTTTTTTTATTTTATTTTTCTTAATACAGTACTGCCCTTGTTTGTAATAAATCACACTTTCCTACTGACTGTTTATCCATGAGAGAGAGAATCCTCAAACTGAGTTTGTTCTGGAAAATGTTCTGTTGCATTTCCAGATCCATTTTCTTAACATTGCTCCCCTCATTCAAGACTCCCTCAACAACCAATCAAAAACAGGCTCATAATCTAATGATGGCTACAAACAGCTGCATCAACTTGACTCAAATAACACTGAAAACCTTCAACTTAGTCATAAGTTTGTTCTTTCTTGTTGAAAGGGATCTGCATTGCTGTTTGTCCTAAATAAGACTAACTGGTTATGCAGTTTGCTTATTACTTTGATGTTGCTGCTATGATACTTGACAGAATAGCAAAACAGAAAACCGATGGTTGGATAAATGGTAGCAAAAACACATTTGTTTTTTCCAGTTTGCATATAACAGCTTACATGGATTCAATGGTGATGATGTCAGTTAATCTGTTTGTAGACTCAACAAAAGCTACTCAATTAAATAAAACATTATACTACTGTATAGCAGGCATTTAGAACAGTTTATAAAAGTCCCTTCTTATGCTCCAGTAATAAAGCAGGAACTACATTATACTTCACAAAACTTTACAAATTTAATTTCTTTAAAAATGTCTGCTGCACTTAAATCTGAGTTTTTACATTAATAAAATGTATATTTAATTCTGGGGAATCAAACTCAGATTCTTTAATATAACATGAACAAATTCTACATGTAAAGTCTGTTCTACTGATAGTCAATAAGCTTGTTTATATGTCTAAATGAAACTGAATTACGGGTTTCAATTTCATGGAATGAGCTTTTACTGATGAAAAGAGTAAAATACAATGGATGCACCTAACCACACAGTGGTTAACCACAGTAAAACATAACATATAAGATTACACTGGTTATATCACAATCGGACAAAAGAGCACACTTAAAATGTATTTTACCTTGTAATTTTCTTTTATCAGCCATGACTTGTGGACTATGATACTGTCTTCATACCGTCTTTCACTGTGAGATGAGAAGAGTATTTAACAGTGTAGGTTCAATGACAGTTGGGACATGACCAAAACAATATGGATTCCATAGGCAAAAAACATTAAAGCAGTGTTAATGTGTCGGTCAGAAATAACACGTATTTTACACAGAATTCTGAAACATATAAGTTCCACATTAAATCATATCCTAACACATGACAAATGACACTTAGCATTAGGACACTTTGCCTTTACTGATCATTAACACTTAACTCATAAAGATGTTGGTCTAACGGTATGACAGTTTAAAAAAGAAGCGTACGTTTAAGTCATAAACTTTTTAATATTCAAATCTAATACAGATGCCCCTATCAATTTTTTTTTTTACTTTGGCTTCACTTAAATAAAGCTTAAAGCATACTGCTCTGGAAAACACCGGCGTCTTACATTCGCCTTAATTATATCAGGGGCCCGGAATCAAGCGGATACGTCAGGCTAGATCAGCGTATAAACGGTACATGGAGACGCCGATTTCACATCAGCACCGCTACCGAGCTGCGGAACCAGCTGGAGGTTTAAAGGAGCTGCAGACAACTCAGCCAATAATCCGGATCGACCAGCATGATTAGTGGTTGCATCTAGAATAAAGAGATATTCTGCTTATAATCAGTGCAGCGCAAATAAGTAAGAGCAGATTCACTAATTTGACAAACTCCGAGTTACTTTGCCAATATAGATGAAGACACAGATTCTGTATTTAAAGCGATCGCTACATCACTCCTAACGGTTTCCCTTATATGACTTATCTGAAGTTGTGTAAAGTACATTGCATTGAAGTGCGAATATGAGACATGTACGCGCTGTAGCTTGGAAATGGCCAGATCTTACTAGCCGCTCAGCGGTAAAAACAAATTCCCACGTTACTGGAAGCTATTCGGCGCCAGCTCAACCAAAACGGGTGCTTATCAACTGTGAGCTCCGGCTCCAATTTTTTCCCCAATTATTCTTCGACATCTACCGTTATAATTGTTTGCCTTTTATTCCCTGGCCTGGCTGGTAGGCACTGTATTCTCTGCGAGGTACGAGTGATGCCTGGCTGGGTTCTTTAACCAGCTAGCCATGTACACAATTAGCCAGCTAGCAGCAGCCAAATCAAGCCATAACTTGGTAAAGAAAAAACACTCGAAGTTCATTGTGGTTCCCCTAAACGGAAAAGCAATTAAGCTACCTGAATTTTCTGGACTTTCCTTCGTCTTATTATCCGTCTTTTGGTACACTAATCCCACAAATCTTCAAGTAATAATTTTTATTTTATTATTTCTTTACGCCTAACAATCACTCTTCACATCCAAGATGGCCGCCAGGAACATCCCCCTCCTCCGCTGTTAGGCGGCCGGCCTGGAGCCCCGCCCACCGGCGTGTGATTGGTAGCGCGCGCACGCAGCGTAGGCTTCAGTGGTTAGCGTGACTGGTCGCTCAGGAGACCCCGCGTTTCCTCTTCCGCACGTCACGCCTGCTATAGGCTTATTTGGAAGGTGAAAGTTAACAATGCAACATTTTTCTGCCCATACAGGAATTCCTACTAATACGCGGCTGGTAACGAGTGTCACATGACTGAAAATGAAGCAGAAAACACCACCTCAACACGTGTTAGATGTTTTTTTTTTTTTAAAGAATTGAAATATATTATTTTAAAATCGGATGGAGTTACGAGTATACGAGTAGAGCCGGTGTTGGTGAAAAAATATCTATACCAATTATTGGTACAAAATTTTGACTGAGGCTTGTGCAGTGATTCCATTGAATGGGTGAGGCTGGAATTATGTGATTGCAGTCCCTCTTCAGTGTTAACCAGGAGGGAGTGTACAATACCATGCGTGTTAGAGTTTCTAGCTTTAATTGGAAAGTGGAACACAGGGTGCTGAGGTTCATTATTGAATGGTTGAATCTCTCATTCATTCTCATTCAGTAGATAAGTTGGGCTTACGTTTCAGTCTAAAATGGCCATATATGTTTCTAAAATTTGCTACAGGGATATACTGGTCCAAATTAAATCTTGGTAAAAGTCAGCATTGTTGTACACTGCATGTCTTTTGCTTTTGCTCTTGATTGCCATAGGCAGGATATGATGATGCAAATGAAGGAAAGTATCTTGATTGCATGCCAACAATGTTGCACGTCTTCTTACAAATGATGACATACTACTTGAAATCAGCAGGCTACCTGCTATTCACTACACCACATGACCAGCTTCTCCAGGAGCCAGGTGGCCAATAGGTTAAGGAATGTACAGGACAAAGAGGTTCTGCACATTGAAGCACACAGCCATTACCAGCCTTGTATATGACACATTTTGAATTCTGTTGTGGAATGCTGTGTAAATGCTACACTGAAAGGTGGAAGCCTCCGTCAAGGATGATGAATTAGGAGAGGTGAGGATAGCTATATAAAGTGGTTGTTTTGACAAATGCATGTCAAACTTACGCATGACAAGTGCATTTTGAGAAGAAAAAAAACACTGTATTGCCCCAGAGATTTTATGCTAGAGCTTTAAATTTAGCTCACAAGGGAAATTTAGGTATTTTATGCTGTACTTCAGTCCACAACTGCCAAAAAAGTCATTAGCTTAGATGAGCCATCATAGTCTGCCACTTACCGTCAGATCAGACTGCTCAGTTCCAGTCTTCTCAGCTTGAGTAGTTCTGTGAGACAAATGGCATTCTGCATGTGAGAACAACACCAAAATGGGTGCAGGCTAATTGTGAGGTACAGAGACAGAACATGTCAACTACTGAAACGCATTCAATTATTTCAAGTAGTGGCCTTAGACTGGAAACATCAAAATGAGAAAAATTAGATTTGGTGCATTTGGAAACTGCAGCATTGCACTCCCGGAACAGCCAGTCATTGGGTCTGGCTATCTGAGCTGTGCTTATCTCCCCTTCACCAGCTCGTACTATTTCTGGAAGTACTGGATGAATCACCTGAAAATATGATTGCAAAGTACAATTTCTAGCATGAAATGTAAAATTTAATAAAGGTATTTTTACATGGGCAATTTGGTCCTCAAGCAATTTGGAACTCCAATTCACTTTACCATGGACTGTCGGTGGAAGCCAGAGCACCAGGAGGAAACTCCATGACGACATGGGGAGAACATGCAAACTGCATTCATATGATGCCATGGCAGCAACCTGTATCCCTGGTCCCTGTGGTATGAGGCCTCCGTGATTGAGATCCACATCCCTAACATGCATTCATTGCATATTCCACTTACATGACAATTTACAGAATATTTCCCCACCAATTAGGTGGTTACTTGTACTCCTTTGTCTTTGTTTTAATGTCCAAGTTTGAAAATCTCTTATATTATTCTGGCCCAAGCAGATAGAGAGTTCTGTCAATGGAAGTTGAAAACACTAAATTGTCACATAGCTCAGATAGTTCCAGGAAGTGCTGGGCAGGCATACAGAGAGATAGCAGAGATTTTTGGTAATTAATAGTCAATAAATATACAATATTTATATAGCACACTGACGTGTAGTTATATCAATAGATTTGTTAAAAAGTAAACTTCTGTATTATTAACAGCTTATTAACATCCCATGCACTGGCTGCCGTTAACACCAGCACACAGACAGCTGCGTTTGAAGTGGTGCCGTAACTGGGAGGCATGGACTGATGACGAGTGCCATCGTACCATGTTCAGTGATGAATCTCAGTTCTACATTTCCATGGATGACCAGCATGTGCGCATATGGTCCATGTCGAGGGGAGAGGACCAATCTTGCCAATGTTGTGGAGAGACACACCAGCATTACTCCTAGCATCATGGTGTGGGGAGCCATAGGGTATGACTTTAAGTCATCTCTGGTAGTGAATCGGGGGACCCTGACAGCACAAGTCAGTGACATCCTGCGTCCACATATCTTACCCTTCCTGAGACAGCACCCTGGTTCAGTCTTTCAACAAGACAACGCATTTCTGGACCACTGGTGTTATCTTGAGGTCCTTCCATGGCCAGTCAGGTCCCCCGATCCTTCCCCTAATTGAACATTGTGGGATCAGCTCAGACATCAACTGAAACCCAACGCCAATCTGCAGGATCTCGGGGGTGCAGTTACAACAGCTGTGGGCCGACTTGCTGCAGGAAAGGATACACTATCTGTACGACTCCTTTCCACACCGTATCGCCGCATGTATCCCGGCTTGGGGGGTGCTACACCCTACCGACATGGGACCAACAGTGTGCCCATACTGCCCATTCTGCTGTCCATTTGATCTGATATTTGTATCATTGTGATACAGTCACATGATGCTTCACCACATGCCGATCCCTTTAATTGCCACCACTCTGTCTGGGTGCTTCACTTGTTTTGTCAATGAGTGTATATCTGTGGTGTAAATAATCTTTAAGACTTATTCATTAATGAAAAAACACAAACAGCATGTCGAGCAGTTTATCTGTGCCTTTTCCTCCAATTATTCACAGAAGGGAGTACAAATATGCAGTTTCCCCAGTGATGCTAAGAGGAAAAAAAATGGATGGCTCAGGACAGAAAAAAAAAAGATTCAAACATAGCGATTACACTTTTTTTACAAAACTTGTAAAAAAAAAGTGAAGTGTTGAGTTTATTAAAAATAGTAATAAAATTATAAATATATACATACATACATAGATTCACACACATATACTCACTGGCCACTTCATCACGTACACCTGATTAACTGCTTGTTGAAATATCTAATAAGCCAGTCATATATCAGTAGCAGAAAGTATAAAATCATGCAAATACAGGTTAGCAGCTTCAATTACATCGAACAATGGATTGGAGAAGAAAGGTGATTTAAGTGACTTTGAATGTAGCATGATTGTTAGTGCCAAATGGGCTGGCAAAAGTATTTCAGAAACTGTTGATCTATTGGAATTTTTGCACACAACTCTCTGTAAGGTTTACAGAAAATGGGCCAAAAACAGACATCCAATGAGCGGCGATTCTGTGGACGACAATACCTTGCTGATGGCAGAGGTCAGAGAAAAATGACCAGACTGGTTCAGGGTCACAGAAAGGCAACTCAATTAACTCAAATAACCACTCATTACCAGCAAGATATGCAGTAGAGTATTACTGAACGCACATGTCAAACCTTGAAGCCGATCAGCTACAGCAGCAGACCACACCAGCTGCCACCGTCAGCTAAGAACCAAAAACTGGAAGTACAGTGGGCACAGGCTGGCCAACATTGAACAATGGAGATTTGGAGAAACTGGTGAGTCTCAATTTCTGCTTCTTCTTCAGATGGTAGGGCCAGAATTTGGCATGAAAACAAAAGCATGGATCCACCTTATCTTCTTTCAACAATTTAGGCTGCTAGAGGTGGTGTAGTGGTGTGTGGGATATTTTCTTGGCACATTTTGCACCCCTTAGTACCAAGTGAGTATTGTTTAAATGCCACAGCATACCTGAGTGCTGCTGACCATGTCCATCCATTTATAACCACGGCGTTCCTAGCTTCTAATGGCTACTTGCAGCAGGATAAAACTGAGCTTTGTGACATGGCATCTAAAATCTGTACTGAAATGGCCTCCAGTCACTAGAACTCGGAGAAACGGGAGATTCACATCATAAAGACGCGGATGACGATTCTGCACTTTAAATAGTTCCTGCATAAGGGGCAGGTACCGTAGCACCCCCAGCACTCCATGTCTGCACATGCTTGCAGAATAGAGCCTAATGTGCAACAAGAGACATTGTTAATCTCAAGTCACTAAATTTCATACTTTCACTTATATTAGAAATAACATACTGTGCTCAGCCATATTGTCAAGGTGGATGGACCCTGGTCATCTGCAGATAGGTCAGCTGAACTCTGGCAGAGCAACGTTTCTCAAACTAGTCCTCGGAACCCCCGGACAGTCCTCGTTTTTGCTCCCTCCTAGTTCCTTAGCAGACTAACTTTACTGAACTGAATTAAGGAAGTACATTTCTCAAGGGTTCATCACCCACACATTGGCCTTATCTGTACGGCATAATGCAGAAAAAAACATCACCAAATTGCTTTTAAATGAGTTGTGTGAGATGGAAAGAGGCTCATTCTTCCTACCGTGGCAGAAGCGCCATCAGCATGCACTATCTAACCAGTCAGTTAGTGTTGGCCTCCAACTGATGGATGTGAGCCACCAATACACACTTAAGGCCAAGATGGTTTAATATTGCCTGAGTACTCTGGAAAAAATACCTTTAAGTAGACTGTACACCGCTTTATTTACCACTGCACAGGTACATAGTAATTCTTTAGTTTTTGCATATCCCATCTTATTCCCCTAGAGCATGAACACACACACACACACACACACAGTGAAAGTGAAGCTTGGCATCAGAGTGCAGGGGTTGTGATTTATCCAGATCCGCTGGAGCTGCTCCTGGGACAAAGGACCTTACTCGACAGCCCACAAGTGATGTAATAACCCTGCCAGTTACAGGACTCACACGGCCAACCGTCCAAACAGCGCCGACTCCCAACACAGCCACAGAAGACCCACACAAATCTGCTAAATGTAAAAATGCACATGCATATCCAAGAAAAGGAGACATCAAAACAGCACAAGAAGTCAGCATACATCAAATTCATTTTAATGAGAGCAATTGGATTTCCAAAACAAAATACAACACGAAGAGGAAATAACAAAAAAGTCTGTGTCTGTCTTTTGAGGACTAAATAAGTCACAATATCAAAATTGAAACAGACAAACCAACTCAACAGTACAGTCACCAGATAAGCCCAGGACACAGCCATTTACAACAAACCCATCATTGATGACTTTCCCCTCAGGCAAGTTTGTACTGTAGTCCATTCTAGAGTCTGTATAGTGACAAGCCCCTCTGTTAATGTCAAAGTGTACGCCATTTCAATATCAGAATAATAAAAAAAAATTAACAGAACATCAGATCCTCTACTACCTCCTTTGACATCCTTGTGTAATCCTGTCACATGAAGAAAAAGGGAGTAAGGAGGGAACATAAAAGCAGATTCGAGCAACATCTGACAGCCTCACTGACGTAAATTCTGGTCCTTGTGATAAAAATCCAGCAGGTGAATGAAAGCAATGGGAAAGGAAAGCAAAGGAAGTGTTCGTAAGTGTTCCTGAATGCTATTTCTACAAAACCTTTTCCAAACTGACATCTGACCCCTCTGCAGACTATCCACCCCAGTGTCAGCTCAGGCCTTCTCTAGCACTACACTACAACCCCCTGGCTGGCTGCTGCTTTGTCTCACTACACTGCAGATCTAGTGGCAAAGTTTAAAGATGAGCATAACACGATTACATGAAGCAGGGGAGGAGTTATGAACTCATAATGTGTACCACATTGCACTGCAGCTTATGGGGAGCTTAAAGTTGTAAAAAGACTTTAAAACAATTTTATAAAAAAATTCTGCCCTGGTTTAACCTGCTTAATTTTCTGACAAAGTAGTGCTTTTTGGAAATGTATTCAAAACCTATGAAAAGGTCAGCCTGGAGTTTACCTCTGGCATGCACTACAGTACAGCTGAACAAATCCACAATTTAGCATTTGAGTTTTGTATAGTTCTCTGCTGTTCTAAGTTAACAGGAATAAGTTTTATGTCAGTCATTAATACAGACTAAATGCACTACAATATTAAACTTTAAAATGGGTCTTTGTAGTTCTGCAGGGTACCAGGGGAACACCAGGCCCCGCGACGCACTTCTACAGCTCTCCACATGACTGGTGCGACTCACGGCACACAGTGCTGCCCAGGAAATTCCAGATACCGGCTTGCAAAACAGCAGCCAGCACCAAGAGCTGGCTGGTGAAGGAGTACCTGCCACAACAACTATGCATGTAAGTAATCGGGAAAAGCAAGGTGATCTGCACTCATACAGACGGAAAGGATGAGGTGCAGCTGACATGTATGAAAGCATACAGGTACATACATGTATAAAGCTGAAACAGGCTAATTCTCTTCAGTTCCATTTGTTTGAAAGGATTTCCGCCAGTTATCGGCTCATCTCAGCGGCATTTTGTATATAATCGACCTGACGCTTGATAAAATTTCCTCTATCCACCGTGTACCCATCCAAATACAAAAAAAACAAACAAAAAACAAAAACCTCCTTCCCACTGCTGCCCACCCCACCCCACCTATACCCAGGTACAAAAAAACAGGCTACTTAGCATCAGGGAGACCCCAGGTCATGTTGACAAAGTAAAACCAGAACTCCTTCCCTGACAGTTAAAGCCCTTCCATCAAATGCCTTGATATAAAGACCCTCCCCCTATCTAAATGTGAAATGGTTCCTGCATCCCCAGATTTATCCCATACTTCTTTACAAACCCCCAGGTCTCACCGTCCCCGCTTAACACCCCCCCCCCCTCCCCAAACCACATCTCTACCAGAAGTCTCGGCGGTGATAGGCATCAGGGTCGCAGTACTTCGTCACCACTACCCTGTTGGCAAATTTCCTGCCAGTCAGGCCTTGCATGGCCTTCTGGGAGTCAAACACCGACGTGAACTCCACAAAGATCTGAGGGCGACACACAAGATGGTTAAGGCTGTGTGCATTACTGTGGGACAGCTTCCAGTATGACTTGGACAGAATGAATTTTAAAAATCAGATGAGTTCTGCTACAGAAACACTCAACAGAAACAGTAATTTAATTAATGACTGAAGCAAGTAAACTCAATCCATTTATACTCAGAGATGGTCTTTGTAGCAAATGTGACCTAAAACAGCCAGAGGCTCATACACAGAGCACTTGGCAGGTCCCTGACGGAATGGGGGAGGCCAAGCGGAGAGCGATCCCACCCCCAGCATGCCGTAGGGCCCCATCACTCACCTTGCCAGTGCCAGGCACCTCCAGGCCATCCACAGGCCGGGGGATCTCGATGCTCTTCACCTGGCCATACTTGCTGCACTCGTCACGTACATCCTCAACGATCTCCTCATACTCCTCGTCATCCAGGAGCTCCTCGGGGGCCACCATGTTCATGAGGCAGAGTACCTCGGTGGGTAGGCCACCCATCTGCACTACAGAGCTGCTCATCAGCCCTGGAACCTGCAGTGTCACTGGGGTCTGGTTCATGCTGCTCTGTGGGGATGAGCAGGCCGGAACCAGTGACTCAGACATAGCTGAAAGGGCCACTCAAGGCATTGATAAGAGCAGGTGAGAAGCACCCCAGGACTCACCAGAGAGGCGTTCTTCGCTCCCACGCTGGCTCTCTGAACAAGAAGCTTCTTGTCACCAAGCTGCATCCCATTGAGCCCAGCGATCGCCTGCGAGAGCAGACACGGGCTTACAGAAGGTCCATACACCCGACAAGCGCGTGAGGAAGAAGCAAAGCCATGGAGAGACTGGAACAGCACAAGCTTTCCCCATAAAGGAGAAACCACCCAAGAAAAACCAGACCCACAGAAACAAAGCACACAACTACCCCCCATCCTCCAACAACTCCCAACGCCATGGCAGAGAGCCATGGTAAGAACCTCCACAATGTGGACCCCCAATTAATGCCACAGATCACACTATTAAAAACACATTTAAGAGCACTTATTCTAGACATGGTTGCAGTTAGAGTAGTCAGTTCAGAGAGGGCCTCACCATCTGAGTGCCACATACCTGGTCGTTCAGGTTGGTGTCTACGTACTCACAGAAGGCATAGCCCTTGGACAGCCCAGTGGCACTGTCCTTCACAAGGTTAAAGGCCTTCAGGGGCCCAAATGAGGTCAGCAGCTCCTTCACCTGGGCGAGAACAGAAAACCAGACACAGGAATGGTAGCATTAGGAGTAGAGGTCAACTTACTGGTTCTTCGGCCCTTTACAAAAACTGTCCTAGTTCAAAGTGTCCGGGATGACATGGATTACCAGGTTATCCTAAATAAAAACAAACTATATAAACTTAAACGCACAAAACTCTGTCAAAATCAATTCTGATTTTAATACCCATCCTTAAGGTTACATTTAAGCAGGTTGACGGCTCGCCATCATCACACCAGTTCCCGGCTATTCACGTTCTTTCAAAGCATCACTTCATTGCAAACCAGTTAAATATAGAGGTCTTTGAAAGATCAGAGGCCGGTTGGACAAAACACCTTAAGGTTTTCCCCTTAAATATGATACTGCCAACGATATTAAACATTTTGCGTCTGACAAATATAATTAAAATAAAAGCCAGATTTCCACAGGGGGAAAAATGCATTAATGAATCCCCTTTTTTGCATGCGTCTACATATTTCTGCATAGAAAATTCGATCGAATGACCAGTATACTACTGTCTTTTTGCTGGTACCGGCGGTGAAACTTACCAGTATTAGCCAGATTAAACAATGAATTATAAACATGTCGCGGGCCATATAAATAAAATAAAAATCGACTGTTGGTCAAATCTAGATGAATTGATCATGATCGCATCTAGTCGCGGAATTCTCTTCTCGGGATGCATTAATTTTGTTCATTTACGGCCAAAAACAGTGTGTTGCAGTTAAGGTACAGTCAGAAGTACCCCAAGTTATTCTCCTCACTTTGGTTCTTAAATTCTTTTGTGCAACCGCTAAGGGAACTTAAAAGGATTCCATAAGTATAAGACCAAGATAAGGAGAAAAGTTTCAGTGTTCACATAACTTTAAGTGAACATTTTAAGGAAACCTTAAGGAGGACATTTAAGGATGTTTTGTGCAACCGACTTTACTTAAAGGAAATCTTAACTCAAGGTTTTTTGTGCAACTGGCCCCAGAATTTAAGCTGTACCGTTCTCTTTCGGGACTTTTATGAAAATTTTGGCTGGGGTCCTGCACAGGCGGCAGCATGGGTCACGTGTTCCATAGCAACACTGGGCTGCCCGCAAACATGCCTGTCTGTAAATCAGCGTACTGCACTCAGATATCTGCCGATGCTGATACATTGAAAAATGCCAAACATCAGCCCCTTATATCAATCGACCTAATTAGGAGACCTGCCTCCTACGTAAATCATAAGACGTCAAACAGGCAAGCAGCTGCAAAGCCAGGCAGCACAGACCTGATCATCATTGAGATAATTGGGCAGGCCACCGATGAAGAGCTTATGGGCTGAATCAGGGACCACGGTGGACACCACTCCTGCAGACAGAACAAGTAAACTTTATGCTCATCTGGCGGGCTTCACAAAGCTGGCATTCAGACCATCTGTACAAGTACATGGATCAATTCTTCCTAATTAAATCAATTAAAATGTGAAGTCAGACAGAAGACGGGTGTTGACTCAGTGACAACAGAGCCATACAAGATTGGAGCGATTTTATGGCAGGTAAACATTTCCCACAAAGCTGCTACAGCTGCATGCTAAGGGCACCACACAGTGATCTCACCTGGCACATAGACACTGGGGTTCTCACTCATGCCAGGTAGGGGCTGGTAATCGTGAGGCCGACGGATCTTAAGGCTCTGACCATGGAAGATAATTCCATCGAAGGCCATGGCCTGGGTGGTTTCATCCACAGAGCGAAACTGCAGAATGGAGCAGATGACGTTAGCTGCAAGCTGTGTAGGAGCATCGCGATCAGGCACTGTAACTGACTCAGGGATAACAGGAGGGGGACTACAAGGACTAAACCGAGAATGAGGAGTGAGAGGACGGGGCAAACCTCAAGGAAGGCAAAATTCTTGTCTTGATTGATCTGAACAGCAAGGACAGGATTTCCCGGGGCCTGGGTGAGACCACCCAGACGCATCTGGGCATTGAAAAAGTCCATCATGGACTCCTGAAAGCAAGCATACACAGAATCCATGTTTCTATATCTGTAGCAGATTATAGAGCAGGTGGAAATCCCTAAAAAAATTGAACTAGTAATTATGAGTATTAAAATATTTAAAATTTAACACTGTTTGCAAAGGAATGAACACTCTGAAATACAATACATTCAGCTCACTAAAGAGCTGCCAAGCATCAAGCAGAGCAGGCACCTCGGTGATGCCGAAGGGGATGTTCCCCACGTAAAGCCGGCGCGCCTGCCGCGTCATCTGGCTGCCCACCACTGGCACAGGGGTGGGGGTGACTGCCAGACCGTCCGGGGTCATGGTTGGCAGTAGGGCTGTGGCTGGGATTTGCCCAGCAGCTGTGGATAAGAAAAAGGGCGTATAGTGAGAAAACAAAAGGGAATGTGCACAGGCAAAGTGCACAGTAGGGAGACCAGGGACAATAAGAAAAGGACAGAGGGCTGAGAGAGAGCGCATGTGTTACTGACCAAAGCAAATAAGGCAAATGGCGCGGGAGACACTGACCCTGCATGGCTTTGTACTGCATAGGGGTGATGTGCTCGAAGCCCGGGGGGGGCACATCCCAGTACTTTCTGACTTTCTTCTTCTTCTCGCGGTGCGGGGAGCGGCTGCCAAGGCAGATGGGAAGCATGAAAGAAGGCAGAGAGAGCAAGAGTGACGGCAGCCGGAGAGAGAGACGAGCCATGTGACATTACAAATGGGATTTAAAGGTAAAGTGCATTAATGAAGTCTGTCATCCTGCCCACAGAAATATACAGGAGTACAGCACATACCTGCTCAATACGAGCACAAGCACACATTCATGCAAACCTCAGAGGAAAAAGGATATGGGCCAGTGTGCTGCACATGAAAAAGACACTACTGACCAAATCCCTCAGCTCAAACAGGTCACAGACAAAATGGCCTTCGGGATGTAAACTTCTGTTGGTTTAGAGCATGCATACTGCTCCTCAGCCTAATGCAAGACACTAGATGAGTGATCACTCAAGGCGCAGAACACACCCCCACTACACTTCTTGCCTCTCAGCTTGGGCACAGAATCAGCCGCCCAAGCCTTTGTGCCTGTGACGGGAAGCTCAGTTTGAGCCCCTGCTTCTGCAGAATAGTCACACGTGCGTGGGCCTTAGCCCCCAGCTCCAGGGATGCTGCACACTGGCTGACCCTGCACTGTGAGCCCCAAGCTTTCTCTCACTTGTACATGTGTCTGTGTCTGGCTCATGGAGAGCAAGATGGGGTTTCTCCAAGAGGACTAAAGTATCACTATTCTATCTCCATACCTGCAATTTATCAACCAATCAATAATTCCCCTGAAATAATTATTAACATTTCATTAAGATGGCAGCATAACAGCCATGCCAGTTCTAATCACACAAATACCACTTTGTTAACCAACATATTAAAGACTGAACAAAGTCTGATATTTCCTCACACTGGAAAATATGTTAGGGCATCATCGAGTTCCCAGCTAGGCAAACCCATCTAATAACTAGAATGACTGGGCCATGTGCACACAGTATAGTGTACAGTATTGTCTTTCTACACAATGTTTTACATAAAGGAGATGAGAACAATAAAACCCTTAACTATCTCGTTCATGCACAATGATAAACCCGACACCACCACAACTTTGCCAATATCAATACCTAGAATTAACTATTACCTAGTATTTTTTACATGCAGAATCACAGGATTGAGTCAAATTTAAGAGACATGGCTGTCACAGATGCATGGGCAAGTGTGACAATACGGGTCTATGACCGAAAATTCCAAAATAGGCCTAGAACAAACTTGCCAGACAAAATGTTGGTTACTTTGGAAAAAGCAGCAATCAGCCATGAGCTAGAAACTAAGTGAATGGTACTGGAAGTAGTCTGAATCGTGTAAACTGTAGGAGTCTCTCTCAAAAACTGACATCTAAGCAAAGAAAGTACTTTGCTAAATGTTTGAACCACCTAGACGTGCGCTCACCACGAGCCAGCACTACTTTTATATGCATTAGTCCAACATACAGATAATTTTTCTATTTCTCTGAAAAAGGTTGTTTAAAATGGATACATACGGTCAGGTGAAATATCCGTAGTCTGGCAAACATAGCTTAGGCGATTGCTTATCTAACCGAGTCGGTCGTATGCAGCAGTGGCAGTATCATTCTGCACACCTAAGAGCACCTCCACGGGCAAACAAGCACGCAAACCGATTTTAGGGCCGCATGTAGCACTTTTCCTTCACTTGAAAATGATTTGCAACACCAATGTAAGGCGTACCGGGCACCGCATACCTCACAACGATCTCTTGGGGCTGGTTCTGGTTCTGATTCTGATTCTGTGCGCTAAAATGACAGGAGGAAAGGAGGGTTACGTTTGCAGACGGTCAGACCGTTTCTGTATAAAGCAACCGAGCTGCAGCCGCGGAGCGCCGCACGCCGGCGGCCTGGGGGCCGGACACGCACCTGCGCCTCTGTCTGCGGTCCTTGCTGTGGCTCCGCTGGTCCCGGCTCCTCCTCTCGTGGCTTCTCCTCTTCCTCTCGCGGCTCCGGCTGCGGGACGGGGTGCGTCGGCGGTGCCGGTTCTCTTTGTCCCGCTCTGGGGGTGGTACGGTTTAAAGCGAAAAGCACCACAGATCAATCAAACTTACCGAAATCCCCCCCCCCCGACGGAGCCCATAAGGCACCCGAGCCGCAGCCCGGGCACCCTACCCCGAGCAAAAAGCACATGGGCCGGCGGGCCGAACTCTCAGCGCCCCGAATAAGTGAAAAGATGACGGGAAAACCCCGGGATAAAGAAAGCGGCGCGTTCAGGCGGCACTTAAGGACCCACCGTGCTTGTTTTCGTTCAGCTGCCTCTCGAATTCGTCAAACTCCGACATGTTGGATCCGTGGTGGAGCGGAAGGTCGGGCCGCCTGGGAGGACTTAGCTAACGCGGGCGTCGTGTACCAGGAGAAACAAGTCCGCCGATATCGCTTCTCGGCCCAGAAGGATCCCCGCGTAACTACGCAAATCGGAAGAGGCTCGGGGCGGACGAGTCAATCGCGAGCGGGAAACCTCCACCGAAGCGCTCGGCGAGCCAGCGTCCTGCTTTTTTTTTTTTTTTTTTTTTTGTCTCCGACGTTACTCAAACTATCCGGAGTCCGCCTGACCCCCGGCGAAAGCCCGAGCTCACCCACACCCTCCGAGTCCCGTCGAAAGAGAGAAGCGCCGTCGCTAAGCCGCCGCGTGCGCTCCCGATCACTCGGCCGAACGTACGCTTAATCGTCTTTTTGTTTCCTGAGGGACGAAACGCGGCCTGCCGCCTCAACTCGCCGTCTGGCCCGCTGACTCCCGCGTTGCCGGAAGTCTCCGTCGTAAAGCGCTTTCCTGCCTCCGCCCGATCTCCGTTACAAACGAGCGGGCGCCACCTGCTGCCTCGGATGACATGATGCAGGTCGCAGATGATGCTGCACATTCGTTCACTTTCAGCCTTAAAATTACGCACCCCCCCCCCTCAAAGATACACACACACACACACACACACACACACACCGACCCACCAACTGTGACAGCGTAATGCCACGTGACACAGGAACAGGGGGTAAAAACAGGTATTATAATAAAAAACACAAAAGGTTTGAGTTTATATCTAGTAGCGATGAGCAGATAAAGTCTCATGGTGCACATGAATAGTCGCACTAAAGTGTCGGGAACAGTGTCGCTATTTTAATACATTAAACAGCGACACCTGGTGTATTTTAGATGTTGTGTCAGCCAGCCTGGATGAAAAGCACAAACGCCACCTCATTCAATTACGTGCAGTTAGGTATGTGCACTCTGTTACAAATGCACATGCCGTGTGGGGGAAGTTACACATGTCAGTATGAATGTCAGTGTTAACCTAAGTAAGCTAACCAATGTCAACACATTGTGTGTATATTAAACATGTTTTACAAATGGAGAGCAGCTGGGGAAAGAAATTATGCTTGTGCAACTGGAAAGGTCTAGCAAGGATGCCCAGACCTCCATTACCAGCCACCTCCTCCAGCTCCACCAGGGGAATACCCTGGCATTCCCAGGCCAGCTGAGAGAGAGAATCTCTTCAGCGTGTCCCTGCCTCACGGCCTCCTCTTGTATGGACATGCCCGGTACACATCCCTGGGGGAGTCGTCTAGGAGGCATCCTAGATACATACCCGAACCACCTCAACTGGCTCCTTTCAATGCAGCGGTGTAGTTTCTCTACTTTAAGCCCCTCCCAAATGACCGAGCTCCTCCCCCAATCTCTAAGGCTGAGCTCATTCTTTCGGTCACTACTCAAAGCTCATGGCCATAGGTAAGGGTGGGAACGTAGATCGACTGGTAAATTGAGAGCTTCACCTTCTGGCTCAGCTCCCTCTTCACCAAAACTGCCGATGCTGCCCCAATCCGTCTGTCAATCTCCTGCTCTCTTTTTCCCTCACTCGTGAATATCCACCCTTTTCCGGTCGAGAACCATGGCCTCAGATTTGCAGGTGCTGATCCTCATTCCAGATGCCTCACACTCAATTGCAAACCAGTCCAGCACATGTTGCAAGTCACAGCCTGATGACACCAGCAAGACCACATCATCTGCAAAAAGCAAAGATTAGATCCTGAGGCCCCCGAACCAGACCCCCTCCACCCCTTGGCTGAATTTCTAAATTCTGTCCATAAAAGTTGTGAACAGAATCTGTGACAAAGTCCAAAACCCACCGGGAATGAGTCTGACTTACTGCTGGCAATGCAAACCAAACTCTCACTCCATTTGTACAGGGATCTGATGGCCTGCAACAACAGGCCTCGTACCCCATCCGCTTGGAGCGCCCCCGGGGGGGGGGGGGGGGGGGG
>JAODKN010016302.1:0-12121 GCA_026774425.1 Petrocephalus zakoni | reverse complement strand
GATTAGAAATATATTTCAGCGGCACTTGAGTTCAATTTGTACACAAGCGACAAGACTTTTGTCAGGGACTGTATAACAGGTGAAATTTTTTACATGATGGTTCACTCTTTATACATTGTGCTGTGCATATATAGGAATATATTTGATGTAGCTGCAATCCAGTTTGAACCAAAAGGACTTTTATAAGGATTATTATTACTATCATTATTATTAACATTAATAACAATAACAATAATTAATTATGATGATAATAATAAGAAGAATACGTTTCATTTAAATTGTGCCTTTTGCAATCCCAAGGTCGCGTTACACAAGAAAATCAGGAGTCAGTACAGGAGAAGGAGACGAGAAACGTTCAAGGAAAAGAAATGTCTTTAATTCAGATTTTAGGGAAGGGGAAGAAGAGCAGTCATGGAGTGATTGTGGAAGAGAGCTCCATAGATTGGGGGCTACGGCACCAAAGGACCGGCCACCCATGGTGGAAGGTTGAGTGCATGGAACAGCAAGGAGATTATTATTAGAGCATCTGAGAGAGCGAGAGGGTGAGTAGGGAGTCAAAAGTTCACGGCGGTAGTAACAAGCAAGGTTATGCACAGTAAGAAACAATATTTTACAGCGCATTGAGACAATGTAATGTTGTGAAAATGCGCTATATAAATAAAATTGCATTGCATATTTTGAATTAATATCCAATATTGAGTTAATCGATATTAATCTATGTCAAATTATTATTGAATTAATTTCAATTAATTCATTCATTCATTTTAATTTTGGACAGATGGATGGATGGATGGAATGGGGAGGGGCATTGTGAAGTTTGACCCCCAGGACTTATAATATAAATTACACTGACTTGAAGGCCTTGGAGGGAGTGCTGGAAGGCGCCCCATCCGGGGACTCCATTATTTTGCTGGGGGACTTCCTCCAGGGGAAGGAATGTCCTCACCTGCTCCTCATTGCCCCTAGTCCTGTACAGCCACACCTTGTTGCTCGTTGTGACCTTTGTATGTAAGTGATATCCAAAGTGTATGCAAAAACCTGCATACACACCGGCCCTTTGCAGAAGATTGCTCACCCCTGCTCTGTGGCCATGCTGCCCAAAATGTGGCAGGCTATGCAGAGATGTGACAGTTTATTAATAAAACCAAGTGTAAACACGACAATGGAAGAAAGTAAATGTGTAAGATATAAATCATACAACTGGTATAAGAATGTTACCATTATAAAAGTGCAGGGGAATGATGTTGAACATATACAGTTTGTGTGTGTGTGTGTGTGTGTGTGTGTGTGTGTATGTATATATATATATATATATATATATATAGATAAAAATTTGTTCTGATGTCCCAGAAAACTGCCATCTCTGAGGTCTGCAAGATGGAGTGTTTATTCTTTCTCTGGCTCAGTCTGTGGTACAGCTGGGACTCTCAATTTAAGCTACAAATAGAAAAGTCACATACTGTCATGCCCTGCCCGTCCTTCTGTGTGCCACGCCCGCCTCGTTACCCTCGTGGGAATCCTCATGTTTCAGCTGTTTCCTGTCTGATGTCAGTGCTCAGGTGTATTTAGTCTGCCGGAGTCCAGTCTCCCCTGTTGGTTGTTGTAGATGCTTTGTGTTTGCTCCTGTTTGTACCCCATATTGCAAGGGTTTAACCCCCGTACAGCTGCATTCATGGGTCGTTCCTCCCGCAAACGTGACAGAACAACCGACCCTACAAAGCGACCCAGCAGTTGTAATCCGGCACCACTCGCGTCATCGCCCCTTTGGCCCAGATTCGAGGGGCTGCTCCGGGGCCTTACCCTGCGGGAAGAACACCCACTGGTGCCGGAGATCAATCGGCTGGGGGAAGAGATTCTGGCGATCGCCCCAGGAACCCCAGCGGAGGCGACGAGGCAGCTCGAGTGCCGCCTCTCCGAGTTGGAGAAGGAAGTCCGGGAAGTCGAGGACGCCGGGCACCCTACACCGCGCCTCGCCACTCCGCCACCGCTGCCGTCGCCCCATGCGCCCCCGGGGCTCTTCGTGGGGTCCACCACGCTCTCCGTGGGGGGCACCGCTCCATGTCAGGAGGACTCGCTCGCGAGGCAGAAGTGGAGGTTGGCGGTAGACCCGGCGTTGCGACGGGATCCCGAAGCCTCCCAGTCCCTAGACGCCCTGCAGGAGGCGCTTGCCGCCGTCACCCCGGACTCGTCTCCCTCCGTGCAGGATGAGATCTGGAGAATGATGCGGGACCTGCTCTGCCAGAGGAGAAGTCTCCCTCGGAAGGAACCTATTGCGCCTAGGTCCGTTCCGGGAGACGACGCTGCAGCGCCCCCGTCCAGCCAGAGTGAAGACGCCACGGTGCCTCCGGTACCCGTGCTGCCGGCTCCTGTATCGCCTGCTCCTGTGCTGCCGGCACCTCCCGTCCCTGTGTCGCATGCTCCTGTGCTGCCGGCACCTCCCGTTCCTACGCCTCCCAACTCCGCTCCTTCCTCTGAGGAGGAAGAGGAGGAAGAACTGGACTGGGACCCCACGGGGCTTGCCCTGACTGGCTCAGGGGACCCGGTTAGTGACGGGAATCCTCCGCCGGGCCCGCGGAGGGGCAAAACCCGGTGCTGGCCCCGCATATCCAGACCCCGGAAAGAGCGGGGTCATTTACGTCGGGGCCGGCTCCCGCCCGCCCTGCCCCTTGGCTCGCCCTCGGTCGCCTTGTGGCGGGCTCGTGGGGCGCCTGCGGTTCCTCCGGCTCCGGCTTGGTTGCCGCCTGCGTGTCCCCCGCCGAGGCCTCCTCCGTCACCGGTTGTCCGGACTCCGACACTTCATTGGTCACCTGCGCTGTCCCCCCTCCACCCTCCTCGGTCAGCGTCGCCTTCGCGGGCTGGGGCTGCGCCGTCGCCCTCCTCGCCTTCCGGGGTGCCCCCTTCGGCTCCCTCCGCGTCCCCTTCGTCCGTCCCTCCTTCTCCCTTGTCGGCCCCTTTGGGGTCCCCTCCTGCTCCTGCCCCCCGGTCACCTGCTGTCCCTGCAGCTGCCGCCCCTCGCCGGGGGGGGCTCCCTCGGGGCCCCCATTCTTCCCCGGTCCCTGGTTTTGTTCCTCCTTTTGTTTGCCCTGGTCCCTTTGTGCCTCCTGGTCCCTTTGTTCCTCCTGGTCCCTCTGTTCCTCCTATGTCCCCTGTTTTGTTGCCCCTGTGTTTGTTTGCCCTGCCTGTTGTCTGTCAGTTCCTGTCCTGGTTGTTCCCCGTGTGCCTGTTTTGTGTCTCGGTCCTGTTTCCTGTCCCTTGTTGGCGTTTTGGTTCTGTCTTCTGGGTCCCGTGTCCCCGGTCCTGTCTTGGACCTCCTCTTGGGCGCGACCGGAGTGCGCGCCTTTGGAGGGGGGTTCTGTCACGCCCTGCCCATCTGATCCTTCTGTGTGCCACGCCCCCCTCGTTACCCTCGTGGGAATCTCATGTTTCCGGCTGTTTCCTGTTTGATGTCAGTGCTCAGGTGTATTTAGTCTGTCCGAGTCCAGTCTCCCCTGTCGGTTGTTGTAGATGCTTTGTGTGCTCTCAGTCGTGTTTGCTCCTGTTTGTACCCCGTTCTGGGAAATAAACGCCCCTTGGAAGGGCTGAACCCCCGTACAGCTACATTCATGGGTCGTTCCTCCCGCAAACGTGACTTCGATAGCTGCTAAGCTACCTTCGGTCATAACTATTAATTATGATAACCATTATAGCAGCTGTTGGGTCTGGCGTGCAGAATGGGGAAGCAGGGTCGGAGTCCAAACGGTTAGGTGAAGGTGGGTTTATTCGATACATGCACATAACAGCACCAGACAGCTTAACGACGAGGATGACCGGACTGGGGAAACAAACTTGAACGGGGACTAAAATGGTCCGTGTACATAACGGCCAATGGATTTTCGTTGTATAATGGAAAACGACCCGCTTTTTGTTTTCGGGTTTTGATTATAAGACCGGGAAACGGAGAAATAGGAATGGAAATGTCCGTGATTCTATGCTGTGAATGTCAATGTTTGGAACTATTCACCCTCTCTGTGACTCAGAAGTTTGCCGAAAATTTCGCCGCCATTTTTTTTAGACGGGAGTGTCGCTGTTGCTATCTGATCTGTACAGCCTTGTTGCTACCTGATCTGTACAGCTGCGCCACTCTGTTTCTTACACTCCTGTTTCTTTCATTTTTGTTTCTACCGCTCTGCTACACATAATGCAGCGTAAGCACACTGTGCAGCAGTAATTATCCTCCGTATGAAACAGGGTTTTCACTGAGCAATACAGAGTCGTGTGGATTAAACGACGCATGGAAGCAAAGAATTTGCATGAAGGATTTTTTGTAATCGAGTTATTTTAATTACTCGATGAATCATTGCAGCCCTAATTAACAGTAATGTTCCTGCTTTTCACAACCAATAGTGCTAAAACATTTGTCCACCCAAAACATTTAAATAAGTTGAATTGTTCCATTTGATTGTAGCATTAGCTAAAAACTAAAGATATTACTATGACTTACCCACAACTTGAAGAGTTGTTCCAGGTATTCCACTCCATTTTCCCTCTGTTCCATTGGTAATGAACCTGAATGTATACATACCAGCATCTTTGTCTGTAATGTTCTGTATCTGTAATGTGCAGTTCTTCTCTTTGTTCCCTAAATAATCTGCCCTGTCTTTGTACTCAGTAATAATGTCTGTATTATTGCTGTGAAAGACGTACTGTTTTGTATTACAGTACAAATCATTATGACACCACATGGCTGTCTCTACTGTAAATGAACCTGGATAGTCATATGCACAGGGAATAACCACAGTGGATCTTCTGATGGCACAGAGTGAATTTCTTGAATAGTTTACAGCCCAGTTGCCACCTGGAACCCCTGGAAAACAGAAATAATGAGAGAGAATTATAGAATTACAGTGCCTTGAAAAAGTATTCATACCCCTTGAACTTTTCCACATTTTGTCACGTTACAACTACAAACAAATGTATTTTATTGGGATTTAATATGATAGACCAACACAAAGTAGTGCAAAATTGTGAACTGGAAAGAAAATTATACATGGTTTTCAAAACTTTTTACAAATGAAAATCTGAAAAGTGTGGCATGCATTTGTATTAAGCCCCCCTGAGTCAATACTAAGTAGAATCACCTTTCACTACAATCACAGCTGCAGGTCTTTTGGGGTATGTCACTATCAGCTTTGCACATCTAGAGACTGAGCTGTGGATCGCTGCAGCTCCTCCAGGGTGACCATGGGCCTCTTGGCTGCTTGATTAGTGCTCTCCTTCCAGGCCTGTCAGTTTAGGTGGACAGCCATGTCTTGGTGTCACGCTCTGCCTTCCTGCCACTCCCGTTTTCTCCCTAACAGGGCTTACAAGCCACACCTGTTGCCTGTTTTGTCTCTCCTCTTGTTTCAGCCCTCGTGTGGATCACTCCAGCTGCCGCCTGTTTGCCTCCTTGTTAGTCCTGTGTGCCTCCCTGGCCTGTGCTCCCCAGTCTGGTCATTGACGGCAGCTCTGGTGTTTCCCTGTTCTGTAGCACCTGTGTTTTGACCCTGTGAGGCCCCTTTATTGTCCCTGTTAATTTCCCGGAGCTAATTAAGGGCTCCATTTGTTTTCTCATTCCCGGTTCCTGTCCCTTGTTCGTTCCAGTCGCTACACTTGGTAGGTTAGAGATTGGACCATACCCTTTCCATTTTCGGATGATAGATTGAGCAGTGCTCCGTGTGATGTTCAAAGCTTGAGATTTTTTATAACCAATCCCTGCTTTAAACTTCTCCGCAACTTTATCCTTGACCTGTTTGGTGTGTTCCTTGGTCTTAATTATGCTGCTTGTTCTAACAAACCTCAGAGGCCTTCACAGAACAGCTGTATTTATACTGACAATAAATTACACAAGGGTGGAATCTATTTACTAATTTAGGTGACTTCAGGCAGTTGGTTGCAGTGGAATTTCATTTAGGCGTATCAGAGTACAGGGGGCGAAATACAAATGCATGCCACACCTTTTCAGATTTTTATTAAAAAAAAATTTTGAAAACCATATATCATTTTCTTTCCACTTCACAATTATGTGCTACTTTATGTTGGTCTATCACATAAAATCCCAATAAAATACATTTAGATTTGTGGTTGTAACATGACAAAATGTGGAAAACTTCAAGGGGTATGAATACTTTTTCAAGACATTTTCTTAGACTCAAACACAATGATGGAAATCTGTATAGCAAACACCAACGATATCCATCCATCCATTTTCTGAAACTGCTTGTCCTATTCAGGGTTGCGGGACACCAACACTAATATACTAATAAAAAGGTGTGCAATCAGGAATGATCAGGAAGTATTTTGTGATTATTTTGTGAAACTGAAGAACACAATTTCTTAAAATATCCAATTATTTTTCTACGAAAGAAGAAACTAAAATTTCATTTTTAGAAATTTATATGGTTCCTGGATTCAAATACAATGACAACAAGCCATAACCCAAATTTCTATACCAATAAATAATATAAGGGCATGCAATCTAAATTTTATTTAGATATACTTATTTAGATATAAATTAATTTCTTATGTGCTTATTTTTTGAGCAACTTAAAGAATTCAATTCATTTTTCTATGAAAAAAACAACTCTACAGGTAGAAATACAGAGTTCACCACCCATTTGCTACGATTCTCTGATAATAAGTAATGTCATTATTATTAGTCTGATGACCGATGCTCTTACCAGGCAGTGTGAGTAGAGTGAGTGCCCAGAATAGCAGAGTGCCTCCAGCAGCCATCTTTGAGGCTCTTGCCATCGCATGCTGTCAAACTGAGCACGCGGTCAAGATTGCAGAACTTGAGTAGTGACACATGAGTAGTGACGAAAGATAAGGAGGCTTTCGCAACCTTCAGTGGCTGGAGGAAGTTGTTAAAAAGACTTCTACTTCATTTTCTATATGTATCCACGTGTGACGGCGGATACAAACGGAAAGCAGAGGTTACATGAGAACTCGTATGCCTCAGTTTTCTGATAGTGACTTCCTGGCCATTGGACATCCCCGAGTGCTTTAAGCAAATCCAGCTCTAGCTGCACCTCAGACACAGGTGACTCAGCAATGATGGCTGCTCCAGTGAAGCCATGAGGGATGTTTCATCATTGAGGAAGTGGAGAAGGCAGACAGTCCCTTAAGCAACTGTTGGTTAAAGGCCTTGCTCAAGAACCTAATGATGTATTCACACTGACAGTGGTTCCTTCCAATTAATGCGGAGAGTTTAATTTAAAGCCAACAGAAGAATACTATGGAAAAAGATTTTTATTAGAAACTCATAATATTCCAGATTGTAAACAATGTGAGAGCTTTGGCTGTGGTGTTACACAGAATTTCAGAATTCAGAGCTAAAATCATTACTTCCAGTTTCAAAGGAAGCTGATGGCAGGGAAAGGCGAGAGACACATTGTTACTGGATTCATGTCATTTTTGAAAATTGCCAGAAAACAGGGATCGAAGTACTTGTCATGGAAGTATGCATAAGACAAAAAAAAATGTAATTTGCAATTAAAAATATATATATATTTCAAAGCTTAAAGGAAGATCTTTCCAGTTATGTGCACTTTCAGTGGTTGTCAGACTTCTCTTTTTAAAACCAATTTCTCAAATAGGTTTCAGATTTGCATAATTGTATATGCTGGGGTTCTGGGTTTCATTACACAAAAATAAGGTTCACTGGCTCTGTTAACATCTGTTCATCTGGCCTTCGAATAGTATTTTTGTTCCATTCATCCATCCATCCTATGCAGGGATGCCCAGACCTCCCTCTCACCAGCCACCTCCTCCGGCTTGGGAAGACCAAGGCATTCCCAAGCCAGTCGAGAGATATAATTTCTCCAGGGTGTCCTGGGTCTGCCCTGAGGTTTCCGTCCTGATAAAATCAAGGAGATGTGTTGGAGATAGGTGGCCAAACTACCTCAACTGGCTCTTTTCGATACTGGAGAGCTGCACCATCCTGGAGCCAGGCCTGGGGGGGAGCTCATTGGCAAGTGTCTGGTGGCCGGGCCCTGTCCTGGAGCCAGGCCTGGGGGGGTGCTCATTGGCAAGTGCCTGGTGGCCGGGCCCTGTCCTGGAGCTGGGCTTAGGGGGGAGTTCATGGGCGAGTGCGTGGTGGCCGGGCCCCATCCTGGAGCCAGGCTTGGGGGGGAGTTCATGGGCGAGTGCCTGGTGGCCAGGCCCCATCCTGGAGCCAGGCTTGGGGGGGAGTTCATGGGCGAGTGTCTGGTGGCCAGGCCCCGTCTTGGAGCCAGGCATGGGGGGGAGCTCATGGGCGAGTGCCTGGTGGCTGGGCCCTGCCCTGGAGCCAGGCTTGGGGGGGAGCTTATGGGCGAGTGCCTGGTGGCCGGGCCTCAGTACATGGGGCCTGGCCAGGAAAAGCCCTAAAGGGCTACATGGATCCATGGATATAAATTGGATGGCAGTTGAAAGCTGGGTCCTCAGCGGACCGATCACTGGCGATTAAATCTGGCTATTGGCCAGTATTTTCCTTGATAATGAATCTGTACATCACATGTGTATGTTATTGTTAGGGGTTCGACAGCAGTGAGCTGCTTGTTTCACCTTATATGTCTTATTGGGACCACTAAATCAAAGCCGGTTTTATTGCTTGATGGCCTTGTTAGTCTTGCTGGTCTTGTTGATATTAACTGTGAGCTTGGTTAATTAATTTATCACTCATGGCTTTCTTGGTAGCTAAGCCCTGTATTCACATGCAGTTTAGTTTATGGATTATTAGTATTATTGGTTTCCCTTTATTTGTTAATTTAATTTGTTTACATCATCAATTTGTTTGATCTTAGTCACACTTGTGCTTGTTATTCTGTCGGTCCTTAAGCCTGTCTCACTGTGAGATTGTTAGTATAGTACGACCTTCCAGCTAATCCTCAACGAATTACAATGTGATTGAATATGCGAGTGAATATCCGTGATTGCTTATGTGATTATTGGCAAGGAAGTACTTGTCTGACTACCCTGATATTTATCTAGCAGATGCTTTTATCCAAAGTGACACATTTTTTGAGAAAACAGGTGCAATTGAGGGTCAGTCACCTTGCTCGAGACATTAAAGATTACAATGAGATGTGTTGTTATTGTACTTCCTCTGACACTATTAAAAGAATAAACAGTAAACACGCATTAACCAAACATAAACAGCAGGGCCTTTACAATGGGTGCTGAGTAATTACGTGTATGGATTCTCACTTTTCCAGAAGAGGGCGCTAGATATAAAATAATAGCAGAGGCAAAAGCAGATCTGCTTATGACACTTTGTGCTTTATGGCCAGTCCAGCTGCAGAAGCTGCGCTGCAGAATGCTGCCAGGACAGCCTGCTCATAGAGAGCCTTTCAAGTGCGGTGAGGGGACAGAGCAGGGCAGAGGTGTCACGCTTTCGGCAGGAGGAACGACCCATGGTAGCAGGCTGCGAGGTTAAGCCCTTCAAAAGGGCGTTTATTGGCATATACACAGGGGAGTATGTGAGAAACCACGACAGCAAGCGCACAACGCATAGACAATACCGGACAAGGGGCACAGGACACAGACTCACTAAAATAGGGCAGCACATTAACGGGTCAAACATGAGGCAGGTGTGCTGGGCTAACAAGGGGATAGAAATGAAAGGAGAAGCTAACAGGACCCAGGTGTGGGTGATTAAGCCACGCCTGAGGGAAACACAGGGGAGAAGATACGCCGGGTGCGGCTGAGCGTGACAAGAGGAGCAAAGATATTTTATTTTGTCATAAGTATGAGAACAACTACATAGGAATTCCTTACCTTCTGCATACACCATCTTACTCACAGGGGAAACAATTCATCGATTAACCCTAGAGGTAGCAGGGAACAGTACTAACCAATGTATCACTCTGCCATGTCTTCAGAGGAACATTAACGTGGTCAGAGACACTTGGGTTTCAGTTGTACTTGCCAATGATGTTGTAGTTATCAACTGAGGGGGGAAATATATTTGCTGCTAACATCAGCACATATATAAATAGTTCTAAGAAAGGGGTGTGTGGCAGTGATATACGTTGCTTTTAGCATAGGCCCCTGGGCTTCTGCGCGGGTAAGCCTGTGCATTGAAGCATTTCTGTGCACCCTTTAACAAAACATGACAGCTGAAATGTCTTGATAATGCTAGTATTATAATACTGTCACAAAACACCCGCCACAACTCTGGGCTCCTCTGTAAAGTCGCTTACAAACACCAGTACTGGCGGGCTGCAGTTTTTCCGGCTTGTTTTCAAAGTGTAGTTACTTATTTGGGCTTGTTCTCCATCTCCTGTCTCACCTGCTTATACCAAATAATAAATACCAGCTATACAAGCTCCATCTCCATGGATGTTCTGCGTGTTCTGCGTATTCCCAGACGCATGAGTGGTGCAGCGGATATTCATGTGGCAAAGACCAGAGCAGAATATTAAAAGGTGCTGGATGTTGTAGATCTGCAGCTGGGAGAGCGGTTGGACTAGGCAGATTTTAAGGGAATTGTGAGGCTTAGACATGAAAAGGGAAATGAATGATGCAGCAGACGAAGACCCAGAGCTGAATAGGGAGATTTTAACCATTGAGTTTATAATGTTCCACTCAAAGTTTTCATTCAGCCTTTTTGCTGAGGCTGCTGACATCAATAAAGGGATGGAAACAGAGGTGTGAGCTGGGCGCTCTGGTGAGGTTAATGTTTGTGGTTTCTGTGTCCAGTGCAGCGAGATGCCGTAAGACAGGGGTTCCCACGCTTTTCCGGCTTGCGAGCTGCTTTTAAAATGGCCAGGTCAAAGTGGTCTACCTATATTAAAAATGCTAAATATGTTATGTATATATGTGTATATATATATATATATGTACAGTATATGTGTTATGCCGGGTGACGCGTCAGAAGAGAAGGGATCGAAGTACTTGTTATTGTAACCTAATGTAACAAATTTTTTATGTCGCGCGATCTACCCGCACTACCTTCGCGATTGACATATTGGGTACCCCTGCCTTAAGACTTGGCTACGATCCAAGATCTGAAATTAAACTCGAATGCGGAATTATTATTATTTATTTATTATTCAGAATTTCTTGTAAAGATTTAACTGTGCAAATAATAAGTAAAGACAGTTCTAATAAGCCTGTGCTGTTTTCTGCCAAAGCCTTTGAAGTGCATAGAGGTGGGTCATGACCTGTTTCAGAATGGACCTAGGTTTTAATGGACCAGTATCAGAAAGTTTTGGCTAATGGAGTCTTTAAGCACTTATGCAAGTACCGAAGGCTAAGGGTGTCTGCCAAATGCTATAAATGTAAAATGTAAATGATCTACCACTGCGATATAATGTCACATAAAACCTACGTCCCTGGGTCACAGAGCAGGCCATGGTAGATTTTCACTTTTCACTTAATTAGGGATTTGCATTGAAAACCCACACACACAGGGGTCGTTTTTGGAGATTGGCCACTTCTGATTTAGAGCATTTTCAACTGTAAATCAATTGTAGAGACATTGGGTGCATTCCAGTTCATGCAGCCGCTTACAGCGCTGGTCTTGACGTAATGCATGATGGTTCATTTTTCTTCACATGGTACAAAACTCTCATGAGAGCAAGACGACTTAAGACAGATTGTGCAGCACTGACAGGCCTGTGCATGACTTTTTGAAATTTTTTTTAATGGTTGTGATTTTAATTGGCTATTTAATTAATTTTAATTATTCAAGAGTATTTATTGTGTTTCTACAAAATGCGTTTGTAGAACATATACTGTAATGGCACACAGAATGTTAGCAAAAGAGGAAGAAATAGTAGTTCTGGCCTATCTGTAGCGTGAAACAGGAAATAAACAGGCGCTATATCTAGCAAATATATACATATTTCCGAGAAAGGAAGGAGGGGTTTGATTCAAACATATTGGTTGTACAGTCTGTGAACAGTGTGTCAGAAGTCAGGGCATGAAGAGCAGCAGAGATGGGACTTCAATATGCCCGGAATTTCTGGGTACTAGCTGCTGTCTTTTTACCAGGTAAGAAAAGCAGTAGCTCAGCATTTGATAGCAACTTTTGATTAGATTAGAAGGGAGCTAGTCTTAAAATGTTCATTTTTTGAGGAAAAAAGTGATTGTCTCCCCAAAGGAAACTCTTGTCAGCATT
>JAODKN010016301.1:0-12121 GCA_026774425.1 Petrocephalus zakoni | reverse complement strand
CTTCACAAAGGTAGGTGGTGTCCATTTGTCCATTTTTTGGTCAGCCAGGGAATAAAATTAACTAAGGCAACATAATCATTCTCCTGATTCCCACTGCTAAAGAATTTTAAAACTATGACGCGACCCCCCCACAGAGCTCGCTGAGGCCCCCTTGTGGGCCGGGACCCCCCTGTTGGGAATCACTGCTCTAGTGGGCCCTGTGCTCACTGCCCGGCACCGTAGAGCTCGACTGGCATTTGCCATAGAATACCAGAATTGGCATGTCTGCCACTAGCACTCTGTGCTTTTCACAGATGAGCATAGGTTCACCCTGAGCACCCTGAAGCCTTGGAGAATGTTATGCCTGTTATGTCTGTGATGGTCTGGGGAGGCATATCCATGGGGGAATGCACAGATCTTTATAGGCTAGACAATGGCACCATGACTGCCATTAAGAATAATAACTGAAATAAATTCTCACCTCCCCCAACCTTGTTCTCCACAAGAATAAACTTGGCTATGAAGGACAACAACCTCATGCAGTGTTCAGGGAGCTGGGGGTTAAAGGCATAGATGTGCTGAGGCTGGACTTGAACTGGCAACCTACTACTCACAGGCACAGAGGCTTAACCCACTGAGCCACATTCTGCCCCCAATTAAGCATCGGGATGAATCCTTGTGGGTACTGGGTTCCTCCTGGTGCATGACAATACCTGGCCTCATGTGGCGAGAGTATGCAGGCAGTTTCTTGAGCATGAAGGAATTGATACCATTGACTGGGCCCCAAGCTCGCCTGACCTAAATCCAGTAGAACACCACTGGGATATTATGTTTCGGTTCATCTGACACTGCCAGGTTGCATCTCAGACTGCCCAGGAGCTCAGTGATGCCCTGGTCCAGATCTGGGAGTAGATCCCCCATGACACCATCCGTCATCTCATTAGGAGCATGCCCTGACGTTGTCAGGCATGCATACAAGCACGTGGGGGCCATACAAACCACCGAATATGATTTTGAGTTTTATCTGTCAGTCTGACCCATCAAAGTCAGTAGGTGGGACAAACGCTGATCTGCTCAAGGCGATTGGCTGGGTCTTTGTGTATGAACTGGCATGTTTGTTACACAGCCAATTGGGCCCATAGAGTTACATCACTATCGCATTGACTCATAGGATATCAGCGCCATATTCAGAGGAAAGTGAATAACCAGGGGGGGCGTTTCCCAAAAACCCGTTAGCAACTAACATAGTTCGACTCGTTCAGTTGCATGGTTCTAAGTAAATTGCTAT
Source organism: Petrocephalus zakoni (assembly GCA_026774425.1). NCBI lineage: Eukaryota > Metazoa > Chordata > Actinopteri > Osteoglossiformes > Mormyridae > Petrocephalus > Petrocephalus zakoni. The sequence goes on along the minus strand of JAODKN010016301.1, from coordinate 10,854 downwards.
CGTAGATAGCAACTATGCTTTTGGGAAATGCGCACCAGATCTTCACACTGAAAGAAACGCGAAGATGGAGAAAGCAAAGAACAGTGAGAAACTGAAGTGTGAGGCAAAACAAATTAAGTTAGCGGCAATCAACAACATCAACCCTTACAAGATGACAGCGAACAAATGGACAAAGGACCCCGACACGCTACCTCGGCTTTCTTATGTGGACATTGTCAACCACCTAGTTTTTGGCATTAGTGCGTACACTTTTAACGAATCTCTTGAAGCACACGAACAGTTCGCTGTCGGCTGGGTACAAGACCATTTCATTTTCAAGGATTTTACAGGACAGCAGAGATAGCCTGGGGAACAAAGCACGATGAAGAGGCAAGAGCGGCACACAGTGTTTACAGGACTTTCATTGTATGCATTTATCAGTTATTCATTGATGTTTACGCTACTGTGGCACTAACACATATGGAATTTTCCCAGCATTAAAAATAAACACTAATCTTAACTGTCTCGAATTCATCGTTTAGAAATTCCTCATGCAATGTTCATATCACTTAGTGTCCAGGGTTTCAGGGCTCAATATAAGCACTACATGCTTCATCAGTACTAAGAAACTAACATCCACTGTAATATTTCATTTTGACGCTGTCGTCTTTGAAAAACTTCTGTGATCTAAACTAATTTCAGCGCTCCTAATCTGACAAATCACACTCATAAACACTCATGTTGCCGTGCCACCTCGAAGGGATGCACTCCGGTCAGGATGGGTTTCTAGCATTTTGTATCCTGGCTGTTCTGTTTATGAACAAACACGAATAGCGAATGTGATGCATAACACACAGGCAGAATTCTAGTGGTAGAGGCAGACATTTAGGGATTAGAGGTTTATGTCTGCAAAATGCACTAAATGTCACTCCTGGGGAAATTGGTACAAGACGCTAAGGTGGCTAACAGCGATCTAAAGCGAATGTATCATTAGCGTGATATGACAAGAGAGCAGATCCACTGAAAATGAAATTGAGTCTAGTGATCATACCGAAACTTGATTTACCTGAATGGACATGTACGGAGCAGTTTTTGTAAACTCTTATACTTATACCAAGCAGGAAAGGAGAAGAAACATACCAGCCCTTTTTCCCGAACGGTCATATGACCGTTCGAGACAGTCATTAATGCAGCAATACTGTTTGACCGTCGTAAAAAAGTCAACACAAAACAGGCTTCCTCCGAAAATGGCGACTAAGAAATCATACGCACAACTCCTTCCAATTCCAGCCATTCGCCTTCAGCAGATCAGCGTTTGTCCTGCCTACTGACTTTGATAAGTCAGACTGACAGATAAAATTATTTTATGATGTGCGGAAAGTGCCTAAATTAAATAAATAGTGAAATAATTATATATGATGATAAATAATTCATGTGACATTTAATTAATTAATTGTTGATGTATTTATTTATTTAATTTTGGTACTCTTAGCCCTGTAGTTTATTGCTATTTCAGTGTTTACAATTATGCAGAAACTAAAAATACAGCGCAAATTCATTCATAAAATGTGAAAAAAACGTTGAACCAGGCCATTTTGTGTGTGTATGCATTTCTCCAAAATAATGATGAAGATTACGAGATATACTTTGTCTTTTATTACTCAGTTTCCTTAAAAAAAAAATCAGTATATGCAGTCTCCCCAACTTCAAAATTTAATTCATTTTTCCCCCAATTAAATTATCTACAACAACCCGGAATAATTTAGAGTATATGCAATGAAGGAATAAATGAAAAAGGTTTCCTTTTCACAACCACGGAAGTAACAGGAGTATTCTAAATATAATTTAAACTGCTGAAATATATTTTTAACTGGATATATTCTGTGTAAAACATCAAAAGATACCTCTTTTACTTTATTATTTATATAACATTTATTACATATCCTCAAGGCCATATGCCAATCTCACTCTCCAAAAATGATGACCAAAAGAGCTGGGGGAAGAGTTGCATTTATAATGCTGTCCCTGATTATTTATTTATTTATTTAATTTACTTTATCCTGTATGATGCTGATATCATCCATAATAATAGCAAATTCTTTCGGTGTAACCAAAATGTTATATACATCTAAAAATTCAGTGTATGACAACACAAAACCATAATAAATTTTCAAAACATGTATGGAGGAAATTAGATTTATTTTTATAATGAGTATTTTTATTATTCCAAATATAATATCTATCAGGGGATATAATATCTATCAGGGGAAGTCATGACTGCAAACCAATGTCCAAGCCAGAAATCTGTTGGTGGAATCGCTGGAGTTTAACAGAGACTTTATCAATATAACAATTACACTTCAAGAGAAAATGAAGGTCACCCATTTGTTTAAAAAAATACAGGATAAGTATTCCAAGTGCTATATTTCTGTGCCTTGTCAACTTTAACCGCGGTGTGCGCACAAGCTCGCAGAAGCCTCCGCCTCTTTCAGAGTTTCAGAGCACCGCGAGGAAAAGCCCCCAAACGCGCGGCGCAGCGTCGCACACGTCACCCTTCCAGTGTGGCCCATGCAATGTAACGCTACACTTCTGACCCAGATGTATCGGTCCCTCCCAATGTTAATATGGAACATACGCCGCTTATCATTCATCATTAAAGTTAGGTTTTATGTCCTTTGAATTAAATAATCCAGATGCCAACAACATGCCTACATAGAGTGTATATACCAGAACCATCCATCTAATATTAAAAAGGAAATAATAAGGATGTCAACTCTTACTTTTAAACGCGTGACTTTGCAGATCTTACGGACTAATATTAGTATATATAGTGCTCACCAAGGTGAATATTTGGGTATGGACGATAGGAACGAGACTGTTCGAGACTGATTTAAGTCCCTATTAATTCTGAAGCCAAACCTAGGCCCCTGGTGCTCATCTTATTCGCCAGACATTCACAAATCATCTCTGTATGTATTCTATTAAATTATTACAAAAACAAAGGAAATCCACTTTCACAATTGTTGTTTGTGAAATTATATACATACCTTGGTTATTCAATTACTACATCCAGTAAACTGTGAAAATGCAAAATAATCCCCTAATGCTTGGCAACGGACGCCGGCACGCAGTGCATTATGGGGCGGAGCCACCATATTACGTGGCACCGAACCAAAATAAACCGGCAAACTCAGTGAACACAGCATCAGATTCATTGTGCTGCGCGCTATTTGGAATCATGTTTAAAGTTTGTCAGAAAGAAAAGGGACTGTAAAGAGAGAAACTCCAACCCGAACTAAAGGAACGGTATATGGAAAAAATCATAATCAACGCAAACGTGGATCCATATGAAATCCCTAAAGAATGCATTCGTGACCCCGAAGCCTCACCTCCCCTCACGTTTCCTGGTGTGTTTGGTTACCTCGCGTGTGGCGTGAGTGCCTATACTGCTGCACAATTTCGAAATTTTAAATCGTTGGAAGCCCACGTACAATTTACAAATTATTGAGTACACGACCGGGAAGTTTCTAAACATCTGAACAGTTTTTTTTATTTATTTTGTAGTTCTTATATCTGATCGTGAGTCACTTTTTATACTGTTGTCATTCATGACTGTTCATTTGCACACTGTTGCATTATTTATATTTATGCAGCCGTTATCGAGCACCCTTAAGTGAAATGCTGCTACATATATGTAAAGTAAATCGATCGACACTGCTTTACCGCAACACTTGCTTCTCAAACGTGCCCACACAATATGGCGTCTCGTACCTATCAACCCCACAATGCACTGCAGAGTAACGTCACACTCCGGACGTCAAATTCACAAGCTCGCTTGGCTTTTGTCAGTCCGCCACGTTTCAAAATAAAAGTCCTCAATAGAAAAACAAGGAATTTCTTAAACTGTGGAACCCGTAGATAATTTGTGAAAATTTACTGAAATTCAGTTGCTGGATTGTTTGGCCTTAAAGCATCAAGATGCTCTATGTTCCACCTGCATAGAAAATAATGGACATAAGGCATTTAAATTCTTTTCATAAATTACATACAGGTTTCACAAGTGACAAAATGCATGATATGTGCAGGTTTACTCATTGAACCACAAGCTGAAATTCAGTTGCTAGATTGTTTGGCTTTGGAGCCTTAGAATAGAATCTTTATTTGCCTAGTACAAGGGATTTCTTTTGGTGCAGGTGGTGTCATGGCATAAGTAAATTAGACATAAAAGTAAGCATCTTAAAGTAAAGATACAAAGACAAATGAGTAATTAAGTAATAAGTAACTTTATGCTTCATGTTCCACCTACATCAAAAATAATTAATATGAAGCATGCAAGTCAATTTCAGTAATTTTTATCGGCTTCACAAGTGCCAAAGTGAATGATATTTCACAAACTGAAACTTAGGACGCCCTACACTGTCAGAAAATAAGGTACCAATTTGTACCTTTGTCACTGGGGCTGAACCCTCAAGGGTCTGCACCTTTTAATATATATTTTATTAAATAGTTGCCCCTTTTAAGGTACAGGAATGCATCCCCAAGGTACAAACAACATTATTGTACAAAACAGTTCCTCATAGTCCATTTCTGTATCTTAAAAGGTACAAGACCCATGAGGGTACAGCCCCAGTGACAAGCAAAGGTACAAATTGGTACACTTTTTTTCTGAGAGTGTATGTTCCACCGTTTGTTAAATTCCTTGTTTTTCTTTTTTTATTTTGAAACGTAGCGGACAGACAAAAGCCAAGCAAGCTTGTGAATACGCAACGGGATTTGGATTATTTTGCATTTTCACAGTTTACTGGATGAATAACCAAGGTGTGTATGTAATTTCACAAACACATATGAATGTGAATATGGAGTTTCCTTGTTTTTGTAATAATTTAAAAGAATAAATCTGTGAATGTCTCTATTTTATCTAACTTTACTCCGGTGACTTACACCGTCGTTGATGAAAAATGCAGATTCATTCCTAGATATAATATTACATTATGCATTTTCCGCTATAATATTAATTTATATGAATACATATACAGGTCTCTGTATGTAATATATGTCCGAATACTTACAGGCAGCTGAAACTACGGAAATCCACTTCTTCAGTGGGGCGAATCTCAATACCCAGATCACAATGATCGTACTTGATTGTGGTCTTGGTAAGACCGGTCTTGCTACATTGCCTTCCTTTCCACAGTGATGTCACGCAACTTCCTGTCTGACGAAGACGAGTATCAATTCGCTGGAATGACTATTCATTATTAATTAACATACCCCAGTCAGTCCAGTGAAATTTAGACAGAACTGCTCCTTTTAAAATAATACAGTCCGTTTCCATTTATTATATTTGCTTAAAATGCACAAGTAAAATAAACACTGAGCACCGATTATTTATGTTGCATTTACATTTTAATGCGATTCGTATTCGACCATTAAAACAGACTTTTGACAGAAATAAACTGTATGAAATATATATTTTAGATATTTTAGGAGATTGAACATATTCATCAAGAATTAATCGGGTCAGGGTAAAACGCGGACTTATTTAGAAACAATGGATTTCGTGTTGATAAACAAACGTGCCGGAAACGACGCGCGCCACGTAGAAAGACCACGTCGCAGAGATACGAAAATAGAAAATAACAGAAGATCCGAAAACGTTACCTATTCACTTTTTTCTCCTGTCACAGGTACTACTAACACGACCGGAAAGACGACCAAAGAGGAAAAACCACGTGGTGTATTTTCCTGGATATCCCGACTCACCGACGTCTCATTGGCTATTGGTGTATTCATGGATCACGTGATAAAATGCTGTTTGTGTTCAAGTGCTTGTGATCATATTACAACTATTGAGATGTATATTTGCTGCAATCATAATTTATCTAGAATATCTCTAATATCAATAAACTGTCTTTTTCAAATTCATGGTAATTCATTTAGGTTTAAATATGATTACACCACGGACTATAATAAAAGTACATTTAAGACTGTTCATTTGTTTTATTCATATCACTGAATATAACTTAGTATCATGTAAATAAAAGGCAAGTTCATTGATATTGCACATTGTCATACAGAGGTCCTTTGATATGCTGTACAGGAATAGGACTAAAATAGTTCAAATAGAAAATGTTAGAGCAAAACTAACCAAGAAAGAAAGGTAGTAGAAAACTTAAATATACAATAATACATATTAAATAGTAAAATATCAAGTATTATTAGTGCAGTGCACACACACACACACATTTAAATTACATGTGGATGCCATCTCGAAGGCGTGCTTCCTACAGCTTCTGATTAGTGAATACTAACAACTTTCTGAAATAGAAACAGGGATTGCATACATTTTGTCATGTTATGCATGAACCCAGCCACTAGCACAAGTTAGTGTGACAGTGTCACTAAGTTTGTACTCTGAGTAAATGGGGAGGGTTACATCAGGAAGGGCATTGGCTAAAAGAAGATGGAGAAGACATTGAAGAAGTTATTGTTAAACTGAAAATGTACTTTTTTAAATATGTATTTAAATTAACGGTTCATTACAACTATATGAAAGCCAGAGTTTCCATTCACGTTATCACAACCTGCCTCTTGAGTGCCTCATTTTTCCTGCTCCAAGGTTGACTCATCTCCAGCTCCATAACACACTGCACCCAGGTAGGAGACTACACCCAAGTGGAGCAATGACGCAATGACTCTGGCTGCAGTCAAGAGCTGATATGGTTGTAGGGAAAAGAGGCTACTGATGAAGTACAAAGAGCTTGGAGCACAGGAATGATGTTTCTCTATTTTCCATGCCGCAGTTGCATACCACAGAAATGCCATAGCTGTTTAGTAGTCTACCCAAGTGACAATAAGCAATGTGACATTATAATATAACTATAGGGAGATTTTGACACCGTTATGCACCACTATTAGAGGGCGATCAAGAATTTGATTTCCTTCCGTAGAGGATGGGCGATACATGACTCAGAAGCGCAATTTTTTAACCAGTAAACATAGCGACACAGATGGAGAGATGGGGGACAAGCCAGTTTCGGCAGGCACAGTTCTTTTCCTTTAGCTTTCCTTTGAACTTCTTTCCCCCCTGTTGAGCATCATTTCTACATATGACTTCCATGGACTTTTATGTGTACCTCCTGCATATCTGGTCCTGTGCACTCTTACAGTTTACTGGTTGGACTTGATATTTAGAAGTTATTCCCCAGACAGTGTGGCATATTTTTGTAAAGTAGACACCCTGCCTTTTCTGACAATATATGACAAGTCCTGGGGACTCATTTCTACATGTCACGTCCATGGACTTTTATGTGTACCTCCTGCACATCTGGGTTCATGCATTGATACAGTTTACTGGTAGGACTTGATATTCGGAAGTTATTCCCCAGACAGTGTGACATATTCTTGTAGAATGGACACCCTCCCCTGACAATATATGACAAGTCCTGGGGACTCATTTCTACATGTGACTTCTATGGATCTCTATATAGATTGTGTAATCAGGCTTATGTATTGTTGCAGTTTATGGTGAAGATTTACTGTGCCTGTCCATGTGTAAATCATTCCCTAGGAATTGCCGTATAATTTCTTAGAGACGAAATTCTACCCTTTCAAATGACATAGGGTTCATCCTGGGGGACTCATTTTGACATGCTACTTCCATGGACTTTTGTGTCATTATTGCAAGATTTAGCTTTTGTGAATCAGAAGACTATTGATGAAATTAAATATATATGTTGCAAAAATTCCCCAAACAATGTCATGCATTTTCCTGAAGACAAAACCCTGCCCTTTTGAATGATATATGATTAATCTAGGGGACTCATTTTGACATGTCACTTTAATGCACTTTTATATTTCGAGTACACAGCGTAGAATCTGTATTTTAGCAGTTTATAAATATGGAGGCGAAATTTAAGACACTTATTAGGGTAGTCTGTTAGTGTTTACTTGTGTATGAAGTCGATCTATAATGATATGACAATAAAAACGTCATCACAATTTCATTACATGGACATATTCACTTCTAGAATTATTATTTAGAATTGAATCATTTTTCTCTTGTCTGAATGGCGTCCATTATTAGGTCCCGGGTGTCCACACCTCGATTATTTCCTGAAGAGACAGAACAGAATATGTTTAGAAAAAAATGCAGATTATACTTTACTAGGAAGGGCTCCCCATTATTAATGCTTTACATAATCAAAAAGACAACATAAATGTTTTCATTCAAATTAATAATCAAATCAATAAAAACATTAACAATAATGCGGCTTGTGGTTTAACTTTCTGGTATCTTGCATTTGCTCACCTAACTACAGCCTGCGGGAAGGGGTGGGGTGAGATGTCAGGCAATTACCATGTAAGGACGACTATTCATACACTCAGATACTGCAGGTGGCGATAGTTGAAATAACATGCATAAGTAGAATAAGAATGAAAAAACAATACTTTGCACATCACAATGGATGTCAGAGGTACACAGAAATTTGCAACGCAGTTAACTTAATTAGCAGACAACAACATAAAGAACAGTAGTAACGTCTGCTGTATTGGCTGGTTGTGCTTCGGTGAAAAGTACATCATCGCAGTACACGGAACTTTAATATTTCATCTGGACACTTTTTGAAACGAAATTTTAATCTACATTTATCTATATTTCTATATTTATATGACAATACTGCCCCATCAACTGAACCCTAATCGAGGTTTTAGTACAGGGGATTAAAGCTGAACTACCAACGGATGGAACTGCTTTGTTTCATTTATATTACTTCTCTTTATTGCTTTGGCTTCACATTGTGCAGCTTAATGCTTTATTGCTCATTTCCCCCATGTTTAAAATGTTCTGCTGTTTACTTCTTTCAACAGAGACATTTGTAAGCTCCTGTCACTTGGACTATGGTCAGAATTCATGGCTAATGTTTTTAAGGTGACATTATATTCAGTATTAAAATGTGCTTTAAGTTAATTATACTGGAAGATAAAATCTTTATTCCTACTTCATAATTACCTCGCTCCGCCCATATCTTGCCCCGTCCCGTCATCACAGCCATATATGGTTATTGCGTGACATCCAGCTCCGCCCACATCTCGCCCGCTGACCTCCTCGAAGTGGGAAATATAGAAGCCTTAAGCTATCCTATGCACTGAGGTAGAAAGGGGAGCTTTTATTTTGACAAAGGCTGACGGCAATTCTGTTATTTTCTCTCTGTGCATGCCTGAGGAATTCTCAGTAAGGCTACTGCACTTATCAGAGACCGTGGTTACGTCGCCTATGCTCAGTGTTTATCAGTTCACGGACCCTTAATGAGCAGAGGCGATCCTAGGGTCTGTTGGAGCCCCAAGCAAAAATTCACTGCCCCCCCCCCCCCTCCACTACCGTAGTGCAGAGCATCTAGTGGCTTGGGGGCCCCAAGCAGCTGCCTGCCCTGCCTGCTGACAAGATGCTCTGTTAATGAGGCACAAGCTCTTACAGTGGTTGTAGCTTATATGTTTATGTGAAGTGTACTATGCTGAAAGTGAAACAACAAGATCATTGACATTGTATATTACGGTGATCCATACAGAAATAACGAGCCGTTTTTGAGAATGTAAGGAGTAGAAAGTACAGATATTTCTCTTGAAAGGTAGGGAGCAAAAGTAAAAAGTCGACAGAAAAATAAATACTGAAGTAAAGTACAGATACCTGGAAAATCTACTCAAGTACAGTAACGAAGTAAAACTACTTTGTTACTTCCCATCTCTGATCACAGGACCGTAATTTACAATTTAGTAGCCAAAACAAGTATAAAGCCGAGTTCAGTCTTCGTCAAATCAGAAGTGCTGTGCACTTGTCTTGGGACTGTATCTTGGACAATTGTTCCAACTTCGACATTTTTTTCACTTTGTGGAGCGCTCGCGGACCGGTGATCAGTCGGTTGCCCGTTTACGCTTTTGTGGTTTACTCTATAGTGCACTTATGGCTCGACCCGACAGTGAACAGTGCCCTAGCCCTTTTACGTAAGTCTCAACACACTAGGTAGGCCAGAGATAAGCACCAGGTGTCAGGCACAACACTTTAAACAACCATCTATTTCAGAGTAGGACACTGAGTATCAGGCAGTCGTTTCGTACTCACCCCCGTCAGACGTACGTGGTTGGTCGTAGATATAGCCTTATCAGTTTCACTTCTGCGAGCCTGCGAGCCGCCTCTCTCCGTTTTCAATGGATACTGGTAGCGAATTTTAGAAGGATAGGAAGTGCGCCTATCCTCCCGCTGGTGCCTGATTCACCTAAGTGCGCTCACCAAATTAATTGCCTTTTGCTTAGGTTGGCTTTCCCACAGTTCCGTGGACCCCACAGTGTAAGGTTATTGGAGACCTGGGGACCGGAGCGGACCCTGGCACTATAGTGACGCAGACACCAATACTTATAATATAAGAAGGTTTATTGATAAAAAAATTAAGACTAAGACAAAAGCACTATAATAGAAAAAGGAAATACAAAACTTAAAAGAGAAGAAAAATGGAAATTAATTCCTACGCCTCGCAAGGCAAGACCTAAGATCTCTTGAAAAACTCAAAAGACTCGAAAAGCATAAGACCAAAAGCCTGAAAAGCGCCTGCTTCACAGTTCTTTATGCACCAGCTGCCCCCCCCTTTCTCAGTTCCCTTTACTTGAGGAAGTGCTGCATGGTGCGCCTAGCTGGTTTTCTGTGGTTTTATCACCTTTAATGTCTCGCTCTCCCTCTCACCCTCCCCGGGTCAAGAGGTTATCAGTGTATAATTTTATTATTTCGACATGCATCATATGGCTGGCTATAACCACATCAGCAATATGTCACATTATTATTGCTTCACATTATCAGAAGGTTCCAGTCTCTTTGAGACCTTT
>JAODKN010016299.1:0-12146 GCA_026774425.1 Petrocephalus zakoni | reverse complement strand
GGGGAAAGGAAAAGGAGGGGAAAAGAAAGGAAGGGGAAAGGAAAAGGAGGGGAAAGGAAAAGGAGGGGAAAAGAAATGGAGGGGAAAGGAAAAGGAAGGGAAAGGAAAGGGAGGGGAAAAGAAAGGAAGGGGAAAAGAAAGGGAGGGGAAAGGAAAGGGAGGGGAAAGGAAAGGGAAGGACAAGGAGGGGAAAGGATGGGAGAGTGAAGGAAAGGAAAAGAAAAAGAAGGAAAGGTTGGGCAAGGAATTGAAAGGATGGAATAAGAAGGAAAGGAAAGGACGGGAAATGAAAGAAAAGGAAATGAGGAGAAACGGGAAATGGCAGTGTCATTCTGTAACGTGGATAGATGGCTGTAACATTATCATGCGCTTTATACACACCCTCTAAGATGTACATACATATATAAACATAGCATTTATACAAACACACACACAGAATGAGACAGCTAGCTCACTTGTTAGTTTGACAGCTGTCGAGAATGTGACCTGCCCACCAACCACGCCCATGGAGATGTGCTGTTCTGCTGGGAATGACAGATAGCTGGCCTCTCCACTGGCTCTGGCTGAGAGAGAGAGCGAGAGAGAGAGAGCGAGAGAGAGGGAGAGGGAGAGCGAGCATAACTGCAGTCTCACAGCGGACAAAGAGAGGGAGGGCTTAATAGAGGGAGTGAGAGAGGGAGAGAAAGAGCAGTTGCAGAAGACAGGTTTAGAGATAGAGAGAGAGAGAGAGAGAGAGAGAGAGAAGGGAGTGTTTTGGCAGGGGAGACCGGATCCCCTGGGCAGTAAGGAAGGAATCGGACGGATGTATGGAGGTGTAGCTTACTGGAACCCAAATAACATTTAAAGGCTGAGCAAAAGCCCAGGGGGAGGGTCGCATCCCAGCACCACCACCACTGGGTGGACAGCGACAAGGACAGCAGCATGCTCACTGGAGGCATCTCCTGTATGCAGCACTCCATCAGCATGTGGGGGGTGTTCCAGTGGCCCTCACCCAGGGCGGTCGCACTCTGAGGGCGCCCTGTTTGGCCCGGGAACACGCCCCCCAGCGGACATCATGCTGCCAGCGCGGTGGCTCGCCCCTCACATGCGGACCTCGCCCCATTTCCAGCCCCAAAACGCCACTCTGCTGCTGGCCTGCGATGCTGATGAGTGCTGACTGGCTAATGGATTGGAAGGAACTGTGAGTAGACCTCTGCTTCTCGCACACCTCTCATTTCCATAAACAGCGGCCGCCGACGCACTCTTCCCTGTGCCGTCTCTGCATGCCTGCTCACCAATAGCCTTAGTGACGCACTGAGCAGTCTGGGGCGTGCGTTCGCTATGTAGCAGGGCTGAGAGTTTCTCTTCATCTTAAGGACAGCCCCAAACCGCAGACACCCCCTATGGTCTGCTTCAGCTTATTCTTTATCCTACAAGGGGGAGGTCATGCAAAAGGAACTTCACTCCCTCAACATTTTTCCATCCTGTAAACATAAAACATAAATATATCAGATATGGAAATTATGATCATATGCATTATATTTTAAGGTTAATTATAATTGCTTGAGATAGAAGCATTAGTTTTACTAATTATCAGGAAGCACTGCCTCACTTTTGCACGTTATAATGAAAAGGTGGCACTTCTACAGACCTTTAAACTACAATCACTTTAATCAGTGAAATAAGTCACATGAACATCAGAGTAATAATGGTTATGCTCTTTTTGTCAGATTTACTCAGTCCCATAAGAGAAGAGGGGGGGGGGGGCATAGCTGAAAAGAGGGGGCAGCAATCATGTTTTAAGAAACTCGGAGGGGGGCAAAATGCATGACTTAAAAGGGGGTAAATGCATGAGGCCTGAAAGAGGCAGCTGGACCTCCAGGGGGGCACCACTAATGTCACATAGTGCCACCAGTCACATTAGTGATGCAAAACTGAGCTTCATCATTATCTATAATAAAGGAACAATCTTTTTCACTTACTGCCCAGTTGATATGACTAGATTTAAAATCTGTGTGATTTCACTATAGAGTCCAGTTCTTGCAGTGTTATATACTTTATTTTTGAAATTGTGTTTTGAGTGCATTTTCGCATGCCAAACAATGACATTTGATAGTTTCTGCTTTAGTTGATATATTTATAGAGTATGAGGCCCCTAAAATACTGCCAGAAAATAATTCTGAAAATAATTTCAGGATAAGAAGAGAAACAAGCCGAGTATAATGTGCACTCCTCCTCGTTTTGGGCAGATCTTTAGTTATGAACCCCGAGCTCAGGCCGTAACTGCATCTCTTAATGCACGTCTGTTTGCTAAGTGCACTGTGATTGATGAAGCGTGGGCCTGCTGGGGGAGGGGGGGGGCTTATCTTATAAGTAGGCACTTCATGAGAACTACTGATTAAAGTGTGCAGGATGACGGCCTCGCGACTGAGCACCACGCCAGCCCCAGGCCTGCATTACACCCAGTCCCAGGGGTGACAGGGCAGACCGCAGCCCACCCCCCCTAGGTTACACCCCCCGAACACCTGCCGCTCCTGCCCAACAGGTGCAGCACATCCAAACAGGACTGTAATGATCTGCTGCTTTGGGTTCCTATTGTTTTAGGACGTTGTCTGACTTATGGACAACATGTATTTACAAACGGACTGCCATAAATTTGGGTTAAATACAAAGGTTTGTAATAACGAATACAAGGACTACTCTGGGATTCTTGTAAAAACATGCATCTTCGGTGGTTCATAGACTCGAGGTATTGTACAGTATGTAGTTACTTTTGTAAACCATATATTTATAAATTATTCTTATTGTTACTATTATGAGGTACTGTATTGTTATTGTATCAACTTACCTACAAATTCGACTTAAAGACAGATTTAGGAAATGGATCTGAAACTGAAAGAAGTGGCTTGCTGACCATTTAATGCCACCTGTCCCTTTTGAACATCTAGCTCATTTTTATAGGGGATATTGTCCTTCACATTTTCGCTGGATAGCTGGGGTATGTGGCTCTCTCATGTCTGTGTTGCATTTTTCAAATACTCAGTGTTTCTCAATCCAGTCCTCGGGGATCCACAAACAGTCCACGCTTTTGTGAGGGAGCAAAAACATGGATGGGGCCCTGAGGACCGGTATGGGCAATACTGCCCTAGCTTATTTTTATGATTGACCTCTATCTTGACACTGGCACATCCTTCTCACTGCCGATCTTTGCATTTCCTGCAGGGCAGCCCAAAAACTGAACCTCTCTTCCAAGAGGAAGAAGAGCCACCCTCCTTGCCCCCACATTCAGGGTCCCTCCCTCTACCCAACCAATTTCCGGGGAATCCTGCACCACGCACCGCCTGCTGTGCCCCCACACCTCCTCAGGTCCTTAGGCAAGGACAAGAATGGACCAGGTCTAGGGAAGGTAAGGAATACACGCCTCGGGCACTGATACACACTCATCATAAGCACAGGTACCACACGAAAAGGCTGGTAAATAAGTAAAAAAAAAAAAAAGTTATTACAACCTCCTTACAAGGACACCCAACTCATAACATTAAGTAACAAGAAGTTTAATGATCCAGCACAGTTTTTATACTAAGACAGAACAATAATGGAGTGGTACCACAAAGAACAAAGAATGTAAGAAACCTCATCAAACTATCTCTAAACCCAGGCTCAGCAACGGCACCATATGAAATGACAAATCACTGCAGAGGAAAACAAAGCATTTTCTGCCTACTCTCAAATGGGGTGCCTGCAGAGGGTGGCCATGAACTAGAGTACTGAACAGTCCAGAAGCCTAAAAGACTGTAGCAGGTTGACTGGTATGTAAAGCTGTATGATCAGTGGATCGATCATAAGCAGCGAGTCTAGGCCTAGCTGGACTCTGGCAGCCGCAAGCCACAAAAGAACTTCGCAAGAACCAAGCCAAGCTCAAAAGAACACAAGTCTCTGTTGCTCTGGAGCTTCAGGTCCTTTTTATCTGATGCACCTCTTCACAGCCAGGTGCACATCGTTGCCAAATTTACAGCCGGGTGCAGGTCATTTCCCAATGTGCAGTGGCTCCCAAGACAGGAACAGCCTATGCTCTCTCTGCAGGCAAAAAGGAACAGCAGACACAGAAAGTCGCCACAGGGCTGCATCCGCACTGTCAGAGTGTGCCACTGCATCATGTGCCATCACCAGACCCTACAGGCCCCACCCATGATTTTATAAGAGTTGAGGCAGCGCTTGGGCTGCCCAGGCTGTACAAAGCTGTCTCTGGCTGATTTTACACCATCACATATAATTAATAAATAATATGCACAATTACCTTGATGCTAGGCTGCATTAAATCGTGCTTAGAATAGTGTGTAGCATAATCAGACTCAAACATAAAGCAGCATAGTACTATTCTGTATTCTTTTACATAGACAAACTGTGAAAAAGTCATTTGACATGATTCGGACAGTGATGGAAGTTTTCCTTTAACATTTTAAATCATAAAGTGCTAATATTTCATTCATTCATGAATATTTGATGTATAAATAACTATCGGGCCTTGATACGCTTCAGGGAATAAATGAAATGCATTTGAGGTAAATTGAATACAGTCGTCCTCGTTTATCGCGTTTTACCTGTTCCAGACTATACCGCGAAAAGTGAATTTCCACAAAGTAGGATTCTTTGTTTATAAATCGAATATTTTCATGGTTAGAGCATAGAAAACATGTTTACAACCTTCTAAATACAGTTTTTAACATTATTAGAGCCTTCTAGACATGAAACAACACCCTTTAGTCACATTACACTCGTATTGCTCAATATATTAGACAAAATAAGAGAAAATAAGACATATTAGATGTTACAAATATCATATTATTATTATTATCGCACATTTCATTACACACACACACACACACACACACAGTTCTTACACAGAATCACTAATCTATGAAAATTAGAACAAGCAGCACGTTTAGGAGCCATCATGGGGTTAGATAAAAGTTTTCAGAAATCGCAAACAAAGATGCTTCCGATGTGTAGTGATGTAGACGCATGTATGAGAGACACGAACTTGCGTGAAGCTGAGCCAGTCAGTGGCCAGGATAGGAAGAGGATATAACCGAATGCGTGCTGTATCATTTTCACTGTCTCAACCAACTTTTTAATGACTATACAGTACTGTATACACTTTAACGAACACAGTACTGTATATACTTTAATGAGCACAGCACTGTATTTGAAAAAACCGCAATAGAGTGAAGCCATGAAAGTCTAAGCGTGAAGTGACGAGGGACGACTGTACAGTGGAAATGTATGTCCACTGAAGCAGGATGAACAGTGCTTTTCTCTGAGACCTGAGAAGGGCTATGTCACTCAGGCATGACCCACAGGCCTTCAAGATATCTCTTAAACATTTCACTATAGATCTGAGTTTTTATACTGTTTATACTGGAGGAAATCACAAAAGCTACGACGCCCATTCTGCTCTGCTGATTGCCACACTAATTTCCCATAGTGCCATCTGACAGTATCGCAGCATACGAGCTGGCAGTGCCATCTGCCAAAGGGTCTGATTCATGTTGTCTGACTTCCTGTATGGCGAGCAGTCATTCACTTCCTGGCAATAACTGCGCAGAGAGAAGCAGGAGAGATGGGAGTAGGTAATCTTATACTCCTCCAGATGCTCCATTGGAGTTACTCTACAGATGCTCCTGTGTTTTTAGACAAGCCATGTTTGTCAGGTAGGGGTGTGACTACGCACTGTGGCACAAAATTTCTCAATTCAAGTACATAACAATACTCACTGCTGGGATGTAACGATGTATCATAGCACAAAACCAGTAATTAATATTAACGCAAGAGGGTGCCTTGAGATCCTATTTTTGCCTTTTGCACTGGAGTTTGCAGCTGCAATAAAAAAATGGTTTGAAAATAGCTTTTTTAAAAAAATATACATGCCTCTAGAGGAATAAATAAGCACTGTGAGATCTTGGTTTATTTTCAGTCTTATTTTGTTGAGTATATTGTGAGTGTATTATTTACATTTTACATTTACAGCATTTGGCAGATGCCCTTAGCCAATACTGGGATTCTTTCCCAGTACTGGCTCAATAAAACCCAGGCCATGAATACCATATATCTAATACTCTGTTGGGAAAATACAGGTTGTTTTTTTTTTTAATTCAAGCAGCTGGGCATTTTGGACGAATGGCATGGTATCGAACTGGGACCTGAATTGTTCATTGAGCCAAATCAGGAGTACACTGTACTGATACATTCTTAATGTGAATAGAGCCTGACATTCTCTGATCTACATTTGATTAATTGGCACGCAGTAGAATTACAGCCAAGGACATAGAGATGTAGAGGGAAAGCAAATGGATAGATTTTAAAACAAGTAACAATTCATGAGTTTTATGCAATATTCCGGTTGCTTCATTCTCGAAAAGTCAGAATGTCACATTAACCTTAATTTACCCTCCTTTGCTATTCAGCCCTTATACATATCTGGTTATTCACATTAAGATATGGCTTAATCAATGTGTGAGTTTATTTGAGCCATCCTGTTACATCCCTGTAATTAACGTCACTGTTATTATTAGCCATTCTCTTAGACACCTGCCCATTACCAAGTGTGTAATCTGTTGGTGGTAATAAGCAATATTATTGGTTCATTGTGCCTCATATGGATACTGATTGGTATATATCTAAACAGCAAATGCAGGAAGATTAATTATTCAGGTTTGATGCAGATGGGACAGTTTGAACACTAAATACAGCTTCTACTCAGTCAGGAGCCAGCAAATAAACAAATGGAAAGCTGATTAAATGTCTCGGCTACGTACAGTACTCAATGATCTAACGAGCCATAGGTTCACAAGCTCCATCACCATTAAATAGGCCATTGATCTGGGTATGGGAATATGTGAGAACAATGAGAACGTTTTAATCAGGGATTTTTCTAAATGCACCACATTCAATGCACATAACATAACAATATGTTATGTATTTACATTCTCTAGAAGACTTGACACTCCTTGATTGTTTCTAGGCAGCAAGGGAGGGTTAGTTGATGTCGCTACCTATAACCTCCTGGGTACAGATCGCTAACCTACCAAACTACAATCTGCCCTAAAATTTAACCTTTTCATATCTTATCGTGCTCTCTTGTTAGACACAAATGTGCAGGAGAGAGCAAAGCTTGGAGTGAGAGGACAGTGTCAGCCAGTTACCTGGCACAGTCATCGGAATTAAGGCTCCGAGAGTGATATGGAAATTCTGCCGCCCACATAGCTTGAGCCAGTGACCTTCTAGACATAAGCACAGCATCCTGACCCACTGAGCCACACAGTCAGTGCATCTGAGCTCCAGCTCATAATAATATTCAACAAGCCAGTAAATGGGTCTTTGATGTGCTGAAAGTATCGATTGTATTTATTTCCAGTTGGGTTTCATACTATAATTTTATCAGAGATCTAAAAAGTAAAAATTCACACCAAGATTTTGATTCAACCCATCAGTTGAGTACTTTGTGACTGTGACTCTTTATACTATTTATTGGTTGGTAGAAACAAAATCCTGGTCTGGACTGTTCGCCTCTGCTTTTTATACATTTAACTAAAACTATTGACTATATTTTGCTGAATATTTGTTGCCCAATAATAACTGCACGTTTTATCCCATACAGGTGAAGGTAATGGTCCGCATCAGTCCTTTCCAGGGTATCCATGATGCCTTTGAGTCCTCATGCATCCTTCAGGTGGACTCCCACAGGAAGCAGCTGACTCTCTATGAGCCGTCCATGGGAGCACGTGCTAGACATGGGTACTCGGTGCTGGGTGCCACCATGTTCAACTTTGATGCTATTTTTACCCAGGACATGTCCCAGGTAAGTCTTCTAAGATTTACCAGTTTGCACATTGCATTACGCAGAGCTTTTGTCCCAGGGAGTGGAAAACCATACAACACTTCTGCTTTTGTTTGTGTCTGTGTGCATTTGCGGGTCATGTACACTCAGCGAGAAACAAAATCAGCAGTCAGAAGTAACGGTCCAATTTGGATGTAATTTGGTACACGTGCAGACCAGCAATGGATATGTACAGTAAATGATGTGATTTGCAAGGACCAGGCACATCTAGTCACCAGACACAGAGGATGCCTTGTAGACGCATTAGACAGCATTACCAGCACTTGACAGAGTTTGATAGGGGTCACATTGTGGGTTTACATGAGGCCAGGTATTTGTATTGTGCAATTGGCTGGCATGTGGGACATGCAGATATGACAGTCACCTGATGTTGGAACCAATGGCCACGTGAGGGCACCCACACACGTCGTGAAGGTTGTGGTCACCCTTATAAAAATAAGGGAGGATCATATCGTATCATGGTGTGGGGAGCCATAGGGTATGATTTCAGGGCATCTCTGGTAGTGATTTGGGGGAACCTCATGGCATAGTGCTACATCATTGACATCCTGCATCCGCATGTCTTACCCCTCCTGTGACAGCACCCTGGTACACTCTTTCAACAAGACAATGCCCGTCCACAAATGGCACGTGTGTCTATGGACTGCCAGTATTATGTTGAGGTCCTCCCATGGCCAACCAGGTCCCCCTATCTTTCCCCAAACTAACATGTGTGGGATCAGCTCAGACATCAGCTCAGACCCAGTGCCAATCTGTAGGATCTCAAGGGCCAGTTACAGTAGCTGTGGGCCGCAGGAGAGCATACAACAGCTGCATGACTCCCATTCTGCACCATACCACCACATGTACCCAGCAGTGTGCCCAAACTGCCAACTCTGTTGTCCATTTCATCTGATATTATAATCACTGAGATACAGTCACACCTTTCACCCCATGCAGATCCATTTCATTTCCACCACTCCCTCTGGGTGCGTAACTTTCTTTGTCACTGTCTGTATATACTACATTGTGAGGACCAAATGTCCCCACGATGTGATAAAAACCTGTTATTGTGGGGATCACATTTTTGGTCCCCGCAAGGGGAAACTCAATTTTATAAAAATCTTTAACTGCAATCAAAAAGCTAAAAAATCTGAAAGTCTTGTATTTTATTTGGTTACTTATTACTTTGGTTAAGGCTGGGTTGGGGTTAAGGTTCTCATTTTTAAGATTAGCGTTTTTCACACTGGCACTACTTTTTTCTGGAACCAGAACCTTCCAGAACCAGGGACTTTTATCATGTTCACACTACAGGAACTCCATTGTTAACTTAGAAGTTATGTAGAAGTGCAGAAAGTGAGATGTAGCAGAGCGGTTGAGCAGATGGAATTATTGTTGTAGCCCAATAATATTTAAAGCATTGCCTGTGTCTTCATATTTCTGCATCAGACAATTTGATGGCTAATCAATATACTTTTGTATACTGTAATACCATCGGTGCCAGTGCTTATTAGTGGAATAACATTACATTGTTTTTTATTCTGTGGAAAACAAAAGATCGATCTACTGACCAGAGGTAATAAGAATCATGAGTCATATTGGTTAAAAACAAATAGAAGTCTGTGTCTCGTTTTGATCTTGTTTTAACATAAAGGTTCCGGGACTTAGGTGTGATAAGCACCTACATAAATTAAGTAGTCCCTGCAAAGATATGAATACAAAGTATGTGTATATGTTTGTGGGTGTGTGTGTGGGTGTGTGTATGGACCCCCCATTGCTGTTAAAGCAGCCTGAATTACTTGTGACATGGACTCAACAAAGTGCTGCTAACATTCTGTTCTGTTTTGACTGGCTATAGATTGCTGCAGATTTGTCAGCCACATATTTATGTATTTATTTATTTACAACAATAAATTAAAAGAAAAGTTATTAGCAGCTATGGGGACGTGAAAGCAAACAACATTTTACTGCTTCACAAAAATATCATATACATGAAGATCTACACCTGGTTTTCCTTTTAAAAAATTGCCCCCGAAATAAAGCAGCAAAGGACAGAAACAGCAGCTGTACAAGGTATTTGGTTTTGTGAACACAGTAACTGTGAAAGTATGATACCATTCTTACTCAAACATTGCAGATACGTTGTAGGGGTGAAAAGCAAGAAGTGATCAAATTACAAGATAGATATTGAGGGGTAATACTGAGGGAACCAAATGAAGGTTGTGAACAGCAAACTCTGTTTGTTATTATTACTCGATTTACTCAATTTTATCTTTGATGGATTTTATTACCACTTCACAAAAGTATGATACGGATACATGGAAATCTTCCTCATGAACTGCTAGATAGGGGCAGGCGTGAATAGGGTGGTGTAGTGGTTAGGGACACAATCGTGTAACTAAAAGTTTGCTGGTGCTAATCCCCGACCCGCAAGTACTCCTGAAGTACCCTGAGCAAGGTACCATCCCCAAGCACTGCTCCCTGGGCACTCACGTAGCTGCCCCCTGCTGTATCACATGGGTTAAATGCAGAGGACACATTTTGTTGTTGCGCACTGTGTGCTGTGGTGAGGGCAGTTGAGAGCGAAAACGGAGGCTGTATGTAGCCTTGTGATCACAGCCATCTGGCATCTAAACTTATTCCATGGATCTTTTTGCAAACTTCCCAGGAAAATTGTACAGGGGAGCGTTTCCCAAAAGCTCCTGTTATAGCAACTAGCATAGTTGGACTCATTCAGTTGTATGGGTCTAAGCATGTAAGTTGCTAATGCAATTATGCTTTGGGAAACACACCAAAGGTCAGTGATCCTGAAACTGTGGAGCACTATATGATTTTGAGAATATTCCATAGTAAAGTTTATATTATCACGAAATGTATTGTTGGGAACTCTTGTGAAATTTATTATGGGGGAATTTAATCACATTTTTCGAAGATATGGGGAGTATTTTCGCTCTTAACTATGTATGTACATATGTGTGTGTGCCTGTATGTCTGAAAAAGTTAAACTAAACTAAATTGTACAACATGCCCATGAAAGAATAAACTGAAGAAAAAGATTCAGCAAATTGTTGTGTAAGTAGAATGCACATAAATGAATAGGTGTAGTGTCAAACCTACATGTCACAACAATGACTCAAAAAATTCAGGTAAAAACACATGTATTAATAACTACATTCCCCAGTGATCTATGCAGTACTGCTAGAAGTTGCACAGGTTGGTGGCTGTGGGACGAGGGTGGCTTAGGTTCGGGGAGCAGGTGACAGGGCCGTCCAGGGAAACATCGCTGTCATTCGGACAAGCCCTGTTCTCTAGTTTATTCTATAGCTGACACCTCTTTTATTCTAAATAATGACATTTGTATAACAATGATACATGTTGTGCATGTTAACAAGTTATCATGTAAATTAGGTTGAAATACAATTTAAAGCTGCACTTACACTATGTATAATGTTTAATCTTTAATCCTACAAATTGCAATTCTTCATCCTGTTTTTCAACCACATATCAGATTTTGTTTAATTCGAATTTACAAATGTATGTATGTGTGTGTGCGTGTGTGTGTAATCAGACGATCGTTGCGAATAACGAACAAGATAACATAGTTCGTAGGAAAATAATGAGCGACGTCCACGTGCCTTTCCCAAAAGCCGTCATTATTTCAGAAATAATGAACGATCTCTACGTAGTACGTTGTTGGCTCCTCCCCCGCCTCCATGTAAGAAAAGCACAGACTGTCGATAACATCAATCCCACGTATTTCAATGGTGAAATGTATTGTAACATTTGGCATAGGCAAATGTAATAATATTATAAAATAATTATAAAATCACTAAAAAGACACCAAAGCAAAATAAATTAACCTATTTGTTGAAAATATAAAAATCTCAAACGGGATGCTGCTTCCTTATAAAACAAGAGCAAAGGAGAAGTAACATTTCTCAAAAGAAGCCTTAAAAAAACTTATTGAGGACGTGGACAAAAATATATTTTAATATAATAATTACTGCAATGCTGTGCAGCAAAGTACTCACTAAAACAGCATTGCAACATTCAGGGGGACATTCTAGAACTCCCAACTTGTGTAGGCACCAGAATCTTCCACATGACCAAAGCACACACTACAGCAGGAGTTAGAGGATGACTGGTGCCTTTTCAGTCAGGTGGTCCAACAGGGGGGCATGGGGCATCGCTAACGAGTACTTTTTACTTCGGTATATGCTGTTTATGTTAACGTGCTGTGTAATCCATTTGAAATATTAAGCTGTATTGTTACAGCTGCACTTACACTATG
>JAODKN010016297.1:0-12149 GCA_026774425.1 Petrocephalus zakoni | reverse complement strand
TTAATGTATCGTATCGTTGGCTATGCATCGAGATGCGTATCGCATCGGCCTCAGTTATGGAGATGCACATCCCTAGTAAATATAGCTAAAAATATAGTATAAAAATATTCTCTTGAAAATCTAGAACAATAAATGCAACTGTGACAGATAAGAAATATATGGACTCATGTTAACTTATTTATCTGAATTATGAGCCAAAAGTGAGTGGCATGATGGTGCAATGGTTAGCACTGTTGCCTCACACCTTTGGGGTTAAGGTTGCATATGTGCAGAGTTTGCATGTTCTCCCTGTATCATTTCCTCCAGGTACTCCGGTTTCCTCCCACAGTCCAAAAACATGCTGAGGTTAACTGGGGTTACCAAATTGCCCGTAGGTGTGAGTGCCTGGTGTGTGAGTGCGCCCTGTGATGGGTTGCCCCCCCCCCCATCCTGGGTTGTTCCCTGCCTTGTGCCGATAGGCTCCAGATCCCCTGAACTGGATAAGTGGTGTTCAGAAAATGGATGGATGAGCCCAAAAGATTTTAATGAAAAAAATAAGTACGGTATTAAGATACTGTAGTGGCAAGCCTGGAGTACAGTCATGGCCGAAATTTTTCCAGAAAATCAAGTATTTCTTACAGAAAAGTATTGCATTAACACGTTTTGCTATACACATTTATTCTCTTTGTGTGTATTGGAACAAAACAAAAACAGGAGAAAAAAAAGCAAATTCGACATAATGTCACACAAAACTCCAAAAATGGGCTGGACAAAATTATTGGCACCCTTAACTTAATATTTGGTTGCACACCCTTTGGAAAAAATAACTGAAATCAGTCGCTTCCTATAACCATCAATAAGCTTCTTACACCTCTCACACAGAATTTTGGATCACTCTTCCTTTGCAAACTGCTCCAGGTCTCTCATATTGGAAGGGCACCTTTTCCCAACAGCAATTTTAAGATCTCTCCACAGGTGTTCAATGGGATTTAGGTCTGGGCTCATTGCTGGCCACTTCAGAACTCTCTAGCACTTTGTTGCCATCCATTTCTGGGTGCTTTTTGAAGTATGTTTGGGGTCTTTGTCCTGCTGGAAGACCCAAGATCTTGGACACAAACCCAGCTTTCTGACATTGGGCCCTACAGTGCGACCCCATGTTTCATTGTAGGTACAGTGTTCTTTTCTTTGTAGGCCTCATTCCGTTTTCGGTAAACAGTAGACTGATGTGCTTTACCAAAAAGCTCTATCTTTGTCTCATCTGTCCACAAGACATTTCCCAGAAGGATTCTGGCTTACTCAAGTACATTTTGGCAAACTGTAGTCTTGCTTTTTTATGTCTCTGTGTCAGCAGTGGGGTCCTCCTGGGTCTCCTGCCATAGTGTTTCATTTAATTTAAACGTCGATGGATAGTTCGCGCTGACACTGATACTCCCTGAGCCTACAGGACAACTTGAATTTCTTTGGAACCATTGCAACCTTTCATCAATTTTTCTCTTCCGTCCACGCCCAAGGAGATTAGCTACAGTGCCATGGGTTGCAAACTTCTTGATAATGTTGCACAAATCTAGATCTCTGGAGATGGACTTGTAACCTTGAGATCGTTGATATTTTTCCACAATTTTGGTTCTCAGGTCCTCACACAGTTCTCTTTTCCTCTTTCTGTTGTCCATGCTTAGTGTGGCACACACAGACACACAATGCAAAGACTAAGTGAACTTCTTTCCTTTTTATCTGCTTTCAGGTATGATTGGTATATTGCCCACACCTGTTACTTGGAGCATCACATGCTTGAAACAATCTTATTTATCCATAATTTTGTCCAGCCCATTTTTGGAGTTTTGTGTGACATTATGTCAAATTTGATTTTTTTCCTCCTGTTTTTGTTTTGTTCCAATACACACAAAGAGAATAAACATGTGTATAGCTAAACGTGTTAATGCAATACTTTTCTGTGAGAAATACTAGATTTTTTTGAAAAATTTCAGGGGTGCCAACAATTTTGTCCATGACTGTATATCTGAGGACCCACACAATATGGTAAATTTAGAGGTGCCAAATTTGGAGGGAAAACCAGAACAGCAGGGGATCCACAGAAACACAGGAAAAACATGCAAACTGGTGGTGAGAGAGAGTTCCCTTAGGAGTTTGATTTTTAATTATTAATTGTTGTCCACATTAGTAAGGTTTACTTTTCATGTATTTAGTAGATTATATAATGATTTTGAAGATAGATCAAATCCTTGAACTTGCTCATTAACTTTATGAAATCATAAATGATTCTTCTATTTTCTTAAAGTATTACTTTACTGTACCTTCTCCACATCTCCCAATCCTTCAGTGTCCAGCAAGACCAGTGTTTGTTCTTCTCTACCAGGAACAGGAACACACCACATCCAGATACCCTTTGTCTTAGACTGGATAGTGGAGCCCAGAGCAAAACCTCAAATATCAGGAAGAGAGAAGTATGTCCTTAATAGGGAGAACCACAATGTGTCAGGAAAAATTCTTAAAATGTACAAGGAAATGCAGTACATACCTTTAGGCTGCCCAGCCAATCGATTCATCAGGTAGGACTTGCCAGTGCGGTACATGCCCACAATAGACACCACAACTACAGGGTGACTGAAGGAGCTCAAAATATCTACTGCTTCCTGGTTGACTTTGAGCTCATTATTTGTAGTGTTCTCAATTAGACAAATAGGTTCCAACATTTTCCCTGAGCTGGAAAAGACCTATAGCCACAGACCAGTGAGGTTATATCAAATAATTAAAATAACTGTTTCTAAGAATTACAGGCTGGATATGTATATAATTAAGTCTATGAATAAGTTTCAAATGTCAAATGTTGGGTGATTTTTGCAAATTTTGAAAATAACACTTTTCTTTATTTTAATATCAATCCATCCAAATCAGTTATTTTCTTTTATAATGGTATAAAACATATCACTCGTATTCTTGAGTATGTATTTTAATAAACATGCACAGTTATATGAAAACATCAGCTTGTTAAGCTTACAGATGCTCTTTCTTCTCTTCCAGGTATTGAGAGCTTTAGACCTGACAGCAAGTTTCCTGGTGGACTGCTCTTCACCAAAGGGAGGTATTTTGGCAAGTCCCCTGAAGAGCCTTTGCCTGACATCTCCAAAACAGAGACGTCAGTCACTTGATTCAAATTCATAATGGATCCTTTGGATACCGTCTCCCCAAACCTTTCAAGTAGATTTACAAGTTCTGGGGAAAGACAAAAAGAAATTTGCAAACCTCAGATCCAAAAGCCACAATCTATTCAGATTTATGACTAAAATCTAAAGACACCAGTTGCTATAATGCTATACATTAATTCAGACTATTCTGTTGAGGTAAAGTATTCAGCTAACATACATTCATTCATCCATTAAGGAGATTAAATCTGACAATGGTTGGAAAACACTTTACTAACCTCTCCCACTTGAATAGTGACCATCAGGAAAAGCCTTTGGTTTGCTTCTGTAGAGAAATTTCCTCAAAGCATCTATTTGCATTATGAAATTAGGGCTGAGGTCACTCAATGAGAGGATCTCATAGTCTGTAATACATGCATGAGGTGTGCAAAAATCAAACAGTTTCATTTTGGGTCTTGTGAATATTTGCTGAAGGTGTCTAGATGGGGAATTGTCATCTGAAAGAAGAAACAGAAGAAGGAATTAAGACTAAAATTAATGCATAAGTGCATTAATTATGATATAAACAAAGTGTTTTAATGACATTTTGTCATTTTCCAAGTCTGCCTACTCTTTATAAACCGAATATGTTGTTACCTTCAATGTCATTTAAGACAGAATCTAAGAAGTCTTCAGGAACAAGCTCGATGCCGCCAAAATTCATAACCAGGCTCTCATCTCGCACGCACCACACAAATTCTGGTAGGAATCTCTCATTTACATGGTCTTCAAAAGGCAAAATGACTATATTGTCCAACATAGTTATGTGACTTAAGTATTAGTTTTAAGGAAAAGTGATATACTTGGTTTTAACAAATTTACAACAAACTGATCCAATTCTGTTTTTCTTTATAAGCTATACTATATACTATCCATTATAATAGTCATAATTTTATAAAAAGCAAATATAGGAATGAAACTAGTGTAAAACGAAGTAAACATTAATCTGCAGTTTTCCGGTTACAAATACACTATTATTCATTATTTCAGCTGTCACCCGGTTCTGTTTGTGCTGACATGCTGGCTCTTAGCAGAAGGATACACAAGCTGGTCCAAGGTTTCCCGTTTCACAGGTCCAAAGGTGTTATAGAGGAGGACAGAGCTGAGTAGCACAGAGAGGGTGAATATGGGGCTATAGGGCCGCTCCTCTAGCACCTGCCCGATGATGCATAAATGATACATATACATTCAGAGTAACCAACACGCTTTAAAAAGCCTGAAAATATAAAGACATAGTGTATATAAATAATATAAATTTGTTTGTATGAAAATTAAAATGTTATATTAACATTCTGTACATAAAATTCATCATCAGTAGAGAAGTGTCAAATATGCCATGTTTGAGAAAATAACTTGATATGTCATATGAGTTTCATCAGGATCCCTGATCTTACCAAGTCATCTTCAAATCCCTCACAGTCCAACAGTACTAGGGTCTGCTCTGAGTCCAATGGGTCTGGCAGACACTGCATGTAAATACATGGACTCTTTTTGTAGCTGTCGCTGGACACAATAAATTCTTTTGGGAAAAGATCATACGTAATGATTATTACAACTACAGGCATACAACAGTTATAAAGCATGTTTTACATGTATCTTGCATTTCCAGGCTGAAATGGCATTTAGGTAGGGATGGTAAGATTCACAAATTTGCATCGGTGCACCGGTATAAAAGTTCACAATGTGACTGCCCCGATTAAATATTGTGCACCGGATACAATTTGGGATGAACTCAAGATATATCATTTCTAACATCATTACATCAGTCACATCTGATTTACTGATGTGGAATAGCGTTAAATAATGTTGCTTTAGTAATTTCATATTATTTAATTTGCCGACTACTGGTGTTATGAGTGTTTTGGGGGTCATTATGCTTCCAGACCACAGAAGGGAATGTCTTTTATTGTAGACCTGCCTGCACTTGTAAACAAGCTTTATTTTGTGTCTATGTTTGAGAGGCTAAAATATTGCTCCTGGCTCATCTGACTTTTGTGGGAATAAAATTAAGCCATCCATATCTTTATATGTTGAAGCATATGGAAGATTATAAGCACATAAATTCAAATGGCTGTTCATTCTGCAATTGCCAATTCAACATTCAATCCTAGCATGTAATTGTCAATTCAATATTCAATCTGAGCATGTAATTTGAAAATACATTTTCAATTTTCAGTTCAGTGTGCAAAATGCTGATACAATCCTTAATTCATTTCAAAATATTTTGAATAAAAAATAGAATAACAAATCACTGAATTGCATGTCATATTGCCATGGATTTTTTGCCTCTTTATTCAAATGGCAATTTATTTTGCAATTTCCAATTCAATATTCAATCTGAATTCAATATTCAATCAATTTGAAGATACATTTTGCAACTGGCAATTCACTGTGCAAAGTGCTGGTGCAATCCTTAATTCGTTTCAATATATTTTGAATAATAAATAGAATAACAAGGCACTGAATTACATGTGGTATTGACATGGGTTTTTATTCAAATGGGAATGCAATAGCGCCCCTGGCAATGCTCTTTTTGCGCCAAAATTCAATCTGCAATTCCCAACTGTCAGACCTCTCATCAAGGCGGGGCTTCATTAACGATGTCACTTTCTTGTTTACGGCCTCACCAGAATCGACTGAGTGATTTGTTCATTTAGAGTAAGGGTTAAGTCATATTCATCTCCAGGCTGTATTCACCATCACCTACCTCTCCTATCACCTCCTTTACTATGCCATGGCCACATGACATCACCAACATACCAAAATACAATGCCGAGCGCCACAACGGGAGGGTCCAAGGCCTGGCCTGCCCTGCCCACTGGAGTTATCAAGTGGGAAGCAGCACACAGCCACTGTTACATAAATATTCAATTATTAGTAGAAACCCTATGCCTTTATTATTTAGAAATGTAACCATTAATTTCTGACCGATAATATTAGATTTAGATTTATTTCCCCTTTGTAAACTGTTTCTCAAGCACACTCTCTCATCTTCAGTCCTCCACTGCTGTCAGTGGCCAGTGCTTAGCAAGTCTCTCGGCCAAGCCTTGTTCAAGTTGGAGGCGTATCTGGTGATGCAGTGCGATGTGGAATCGCACCTCATCGCTATAGGGGTGAACTGTATCGTATTGCAATAGTAGCTGCTTCATACTGTATGTATCTTTAATGTATCAAATTGTTGGCAATGAATAGACATGTGTATCGCATCGCCTCAGAAATGGAAATGCACATCCCTACATCTAAGAGGTGCAAATTTGTCCTGAGATTAAAGACATAAAAAAAATACTAATCAAACCAAATTTACTGCTTAATTATTTGCAACCTGGGCAAAAAATGGGGCAAAGCTCAATGCAATTTTGGACTGGCTCATTTGTTTTTTTTACCCCAGGAGTATATGTCGTCAGATTATTTCTAATCAATTTCACAATAGATACCAACATGAAAGCCACATCAATAACGGTTTTGCACATCATGTAAAATTTCATGTTTCCAAAGGATATCACTTTCTCAGTACTAATAATAACAATATAACATGATATAGTATACTAGGTTACACTTTACTTAAGGGTGTTCTATGATAGCTACATAACCAACATAAGCCCTTCGTGATAGCCAATATAACTTGTTGTAAGCTTTTATAAAGCTTTGTTCCAACTTTTGTGGCAGTCATATATGTTGAAAGAGGGAACTTGACACAGGAGTTCCCAGTTTCAGCATTTATGACATCCAGAGTTAAGGTAAGCATTACCTATCATGCAATAATAATCACAGGAAGATATTGATTATAAACAGGCTACTTCTGCACAAAATAATCACCTTATTTCTAATCTATTTAATTATATTTACGTTTTATTGCTGTATTTGAATTACAGAGAGATGATTACAATAGGCTAACTGTTTATCCTGGTCAAGGCTGTGAGGGAGTCTGGCCTTGTTGACTTGTGTTTTAGACAGTACCAGGGTCACAACACCGTATTGGATAAGCTGTATTTGTTAGATGACTTTTTCTATTTGAGTAAAAATTAAGAGGCACGTATTGAAACCGTTTCTATTGGAGGACAGGAAAAAAGGCGAATGGTTATGGAAGCATTTTGATGTATACAAATATATCGGCCACATAAATAAATATCACAAATCAAATGTGATGGAATCATCTGATACCAATCTTTAAACAAGATTTGGTTTATATTGGTTTTGGAACATTGCCTAATACGTACAGAGATACTGCAACAGAATGATTTATATTTGTATTTAAATGTACGTCTGAATAAAGCTTACATAAAGTTTGCTCTTACCAGTGCTACCTGTTAGCAAGTTAAGAAGGTAGGATTTTCCAGACTGGCTTGGTCCAAATATACTAACTACTTTCAGAGGCTGAGGAAGACGAGCTAATTCTTCAGTAGCTTCGGGGTTCAGTCGGATTTCTCCGTTAGCCGACGAATCGGCGAGCCGGACAGCAGCCTTCGACGCCATAACAACCAACCCAGTATCCTTGATCCTCTGCAAAACACAGTTGTTGTGCATATGTTTTAATTAAAGTATACTGATTTCACAGAAACGTTAAAATACCACTCGAGTCACAGCATGCGGTATTATCAGTACGTACCCGTTTACTTCCTCTGGTTACGATAAATTCTTAGCCCAATATTTTTTTTTATTCAATTTAATGTAAAGCCTGTTTGTTCGGTGTCTTCTCTTTGTAGTTTTCTTTTTAAAGTACTGAAAGTAATAGCAGAATATCGCGAAGCATAGAGATATGACTTAAAGATGTCGGCGCTGGAGACGTTTCACTTTCAGTTTCCGTGAAAGAAAAACCAAACTTGGGAGTAGTACCCGCAGGCGCCGCCCTTGCTTTCCCATTTGCTGTTAAGGTTATTAGTATGCATCACTATGTAACATGATCTACCGATAAGGTGGATGATAACTAGTGTGCTATTTACCTCTCTTGTATATCGCTCTGTACAAAGGCGTCTGCTAAACAAAATAAATGTAGCCAAAGCTGAGTTTATTGTACAGTGTATGATATTTGAGGCTGTCAACCATTTCAACTTTCGTTGCTGATCAGAATGGGGTGCTGTAATGATGGGGCACCTATAACTATTTACTTTGTTTTCCTGACATTGAGCTGGAGGTAGCTATTCTCAAACCACTGAGTAAAGTGTGTAGTTGTGTTATAGTAGTTCAGAACAAAGTGGTTATCTGATAAGAGAGTAAAAATAGCAGTGTTGTGGGATTATTTAAGGTAAGTGACAGTGGATATGGGGCTCGTACAGTCACTGGTGTACAGCGTGTAGAAAAATGGGCTCAGCACAAATCCCTGTGGTGCTCTGGTGTGAAATGTAAGTGCAGGTGATGCTGTACCTCTTTGAACTACTTGCCATGTGTCACTGAGGAAGCTGGCAGAAAATGGGTCAGATTGGGAGGGTGTTGAGCTGGCATAGTTTTTGGATTATCAGGTGCCTTTGGATGGTGTTGGAGGCAGAGCTGAAATCCACAAAGATATGTTTTCTTCATGTTTCCTTTTAACCTGGCTGTGAACTAATGTACGTATTTCAAAACATATGCATTTATTGCTGCTACGTTCGACAAGTGCAATTATTCTGTGCATACATCAGTAGTAATGCTGTGGTACACTGCAGGTATAGGATTTTGCTATTTGTTAAAGACCCACAGAGCAGCATACCCTCACAGGATGCCTTTCTGAGCAGTGCCAGCTTTAGGGGCCTGTAAGGTCACTGCAGGAATGCTGCAGACCCACAATGGGGGCCCACTTTGCTTAGTGTGGGCTGTCCATTGCGGGGCCCACATGTGCCCCATATTTGACCCCGATAACAAGGCCCAGAGTGGGCTGGTCACAGTGGTCCCTCACGGGCCCCAAATGGGCATGTTTGCTGGGCCCTGCATAACACTACGACATTCCCTAATCATGTATTGCCATATGGTTTCTCACAAATGTCTTTTCTTGCTACTGAGTATTCAGTTAACAAGTTATGAAATCTACCAACTGCGCAATCACAACAGCACAGATGATCCTATAGAAATATTTCCACCAGTGAACAAAGATCAAAGAGCAATTCTGATTTCTAGATAAGGGCTGAGCAAGGAAACACAAAACCATCCTAGAAGAATTGTCTACAATATACCACATACAGCCAGTCTGTTAATAACTGGATGTTTTTCAAAACAGGACATTGACCTGCCAGGGATTCCGCAGTTTAAACAAGTAAAATGTAAGACTTTTAAAGAGTGTTGTAAATAGTGGTGTGCATGGGCCCACCATGCTTGGGGTGGGTAGTCGGGGTGACCGCACGGTGGACAGAATGTGTTAATTGTTCAAATGAATGGTATGGGTGCAAATAAACACCATTTTGTGATAGAATACTACCCTTTGTCTTTTTACTACACCATCCAGCCCCATGGTTCTCCCGTAAATTACAATATACCATTGCTTGCCCCTCATGTTCTATAGTCAGTTTTCTGGCTGATAAGTCAATATTTAACCACTATTATATATTTAACCAATGTCCAATACACAGGGCTAGCAGGATAGGTGTGCATGGCTGCCTGTGCACTGGACATCAAAAACTGTGGTTAAAATCCGCCTGGCTTGCCAGCCAGAAAACTAGATATTGAATGGAATGACATAATCCGAAAATCAAGGGGTATGCATAGTCCACTGCTTAAAGCCCATTTTACAAAATTTGTCTGTCTCATTTAGTTTTAGAAT
Source organism: Petrocephalus zakoni (assembly GCA_026774425.1). Classification (NCBI taxonomy): domain Eukaryota; kingdom Metazoa; phylum Chordata; class Actinopteri; order Osteoglossiformes; family Mormyridae; genus Petrocephalus; species Petrocephalus zakoni. The sequence continues at coordinate 2,243 of JAODKN010016297.1, read as the reverse complement.
TATTAGAGCCTTCTTTTATGTTTGCCTGTGTACTGGACATCAAATGCAATCACTGGGCTTTTGTTAAAAATCGAATATCGAATATGAGGTTCGAGCTATGTATGTGAAGCAATGTGATTGGTCAAGGTAATCTCTTAGTATCTCATAATTTCGACTTAATAACTCATTAAGTATTTTACTTAATATCTCTTAATAAAGGCTTAGGACCACATAACTTTGACTTGTGTCTCATAATTATGACTTAGCATCTGAACAATTTTTTATTTTATGTGGTGGAAATGGGCTTCCATACTCCTCAGAGTGGTAAAATCAAGGTAAAATCAAACATACAATAAAAATGTGGCTGCTAATCCATTGTGCTCTGCACGCTTGGGGGGCTGGGGGGCAGAGTGTGGTTCAGATAAGCCTCTCTGCCTGTTATCAAATGTCCATAGGCCGTTGAGCAAGGCCCTTAACCCCCTGCTCCCTGGGTGCCGCATGAGGTGGCTGCCCTTCACAGCGAGGCTTGGAGAGCAAGGTTGGGGGAGGTAAAAAGAGAATTTCCCCATGGGAATCAATAAAGTATCTATTATTATTATTAAAGTTATAAAGCAGTGGCATTCTAATTTAAAAAAAACATCAGACTACCACCAACTCTTTGTTAGCAACTACATAAAATCAGTTAAATATGTTATTACTCACTTCACACACACAGGTCAATCTGCAAAAGATGTGAGTAATTCCCGGAAATAAAACTCCATTTACCCACACTGTAATTACTGGAAAAAAAAACACATTAATTGCCTTAGCAGCATATAGCAGTAAAGAATCATTATTCACTGGGCCCCGGGACAAATAAGTTTGTTTTTCGGGTGAGAGCACTGCTGGCGTCTGTCTTGACTCCCGGCATCTAAATGTCTTTTTTGTTCATTTTGTCTACTTTATTATTATTATTTTTCACTTAACTATCCAGACAATCGTGATCGCCAGTACCATCATTTTCTTTCTGTCTGATCACTCTCTGTGGATCCGTTGTCCTGTCTTTCGCCTGCTACGATCTCTCCAAAGAAACTCTCTGTGAGTTTCCTATTCATTCCTCTGGTTTGTCCCGCGCGATTGCTCTACGTCGCGGATGCCTCCTCTCTGGATTCTCTCCACTGGACCTATTTTTCAAATACACTAGTCTGGCTACTTTTGGATTTCGCCTCCGGACAATTTCCTTCTCTGTGCACGTGCCTACGTGCCCCGACCTCCTGCCGTGAACAGCTGTCTGGCACGCTGTCTGTGGACTGCACCCTCTCCAGACCCTCGTCCTGAGGATACGTCTCCACTTTTCCTCTTGACAGGGTAGCCAACTCTGCAGCTCGGTATAACGCCAAAATTAGTATGTGACTTGCTTTCCTTTCACGAAAACATATATATTTTTGTCCATGCCTCATTTTAATTTACATCCACACAAACAGCGACACGTCAAAAATAATTTAATAAAATACTATATCTTTGTATTGAAAGTTCCTTTTTAACATAAAAATGCAAGTCTATATGGGATTTTAAACGCATCGATTTATGTCTAAAGAGTGAAAAAATGCCATGTAGAGACGTATTTTGTCTCTCGGTGTATAACCCGATGGCATTCCATACACTTCTTCTCAGAGAATGGGATCGTGACGTCACGACGCAGGGACGTCTGGGTTATTCGGGCAGAGAAGCTATAAGAGCGCCCGCAGCAGTGGAGGTAAGCATACATTTTCACTGTTACCTTTCTGCAAATCACAGTACAATGGTGCTAACTTGCTGTGTGATCAGCTGCCACAACCGTACTCACGACAGCCGTGGAAAGCTTATAGAAAATAGAGCGTGGTTTTTTAGCTTTCCGGCTTGGAAGCAAAAGTATGGCGCTCAAGTGGCTGAGTTAACGAAGAGACGTCGCATGGCATGGGTAGACGACGCTGAATCCTTATTCGGATTTTCTGGTCCACCTTAAATGCTTCGGAGCCCAATGCAATGACGCGATTGCGCCTGTAGGGGACTATTTTAATACCATAAACCTCACTGTGCCAGGCAAACTTCTCAGTACACATCAGGTACCCTGCTATATCCACAATATTCCTGAGTTCGCGCCATTACCCATAAATCATAGCGGAAGACGGTTTCTTACTTCCGCCTGCGCTGCTGACAGTTGCGGGGTTCACTGTTGATAAAGCTAGTTTCTCTCACTGCAGTTTCTTTTACCTGTCGTAAATGGCAGCACATCGGAGGTGGAT
>JAODKN010016296.1:0-12152 GCA_026774425.1 Petrocephalus zakoni | reverse complement strand
CATTTTCACTGTCTTGATCAACTTTTTAATGAATATACAGTACTGTATATACTTTAATGAGCACAGTACTGTATTTGGAAAAAAAACGCAATAGAGTGAAGCCGCGAAAATCAAACCGCGAAGTTTGAAGTATATTGAATATTTGAAGTTTATTTTTTTTACTTCACTTTAACTTGTTCCCATGTCCTGACTGTGCTCAGTTTCATCTGGAGTTATGACAAATAATAATGTGACACATTTTAAATGAAACGCTGCATTCAAGTAATAAGTATACAAATTAAAAACTAGGTATGCATTTAATTGTTCAGCCAATTTTTGCCAACCGTCTTTTCTGATTTGGGTTGCTTTTGCTGCGTTCCCTTTTGATACAGATTCATTATTTTAATTCCAGTTGTGCTTGACATTTACTACTATTTATTTTATAGTTTAGTTACACAGATTAATTGTTATATGACTTTCTTTTTACTCTTTGCTTCGTATTTTTAATTTGTCGCATATGTTTGTTGTGGTGAATTGTTAATTTTTTTGTATATGTAAAGCACTTTGGGACAGCAAGAAGTTGTCTGTAAATGTGCTATATAAATAAACTTGAACTTGAACTTTGAAGTAATCATATCGCTCTAATAAATGGTCTTGCTTAGATTAAGTGAAAAAATGCACCATTTTTTTCGTCATTTTGTAGAAGCCAATGAGAGATTGTTTTCTAGACTCGATACATATAGGCTTTTCAAGCAGCGCAATCATCTCTGATGATAGAATCTAGCTAAGCTAATTCGTTCCTGAAATGCGTTCAAGGAACTGACTTAACCGGATGTTTTTCACCGCCATTAACTGATCCAGGATGAGGCTTCTGATCTTGTATGATTTAAGCGACGTACGGAGAATACCCCCCGGATATCTGAACCCACTTTCTAAGTCCATCTATCACGATATCATGATCCACTGTATCAAAAGGCTCAGTTCAGTCCAGCATGGGTGCATTGATGGCATATTGCTCTTTTAAGGCAGAAAAATGACATTGCTTTCTTCACAGAGAAAATCCATGTCTAAAATCAATGGCATATAATTAAATACTATTTAAGCAGCACATTTTAGAAACGTGCAGGCGTTATGGGTTTTCATTTAATTTTATTTAATTTATATACGCTTTATTGTTACTGAGGGCTGTTAGGGTGACTCGTTAATGGTATGGCAGAAACACTCCTGAGTGCTGGTTAGAACACTGACTCGGGATGGGAAGGATGATGGCTTTATAACCTCTTAAAGTCCCTCTGGGGTGGATGAGCAGATAGGCCGATGTACAGGTATGCAGATATGCAGATAGTGCTGTGATAACAGACATGTACTTATAATTACGGAATAATCCATACAAACATGTAACAAATAAATCCTAAAAGACGGTAAATAAATCCAGCGATACTAATCCCAAATACAACATTATACAAACTCAATATAATATAAAAGGATAGCACAATTAGCTATTCCCTTAGCTTTTACGCTACATAGGCGCCATCATATGTCCGAACAGAGATATCGCATTTAAGAGGCATAACACCCAGGGCTAATAGCCCATAGTTACAAGACAGAACGGCAAAAAGTTACAGCCATTAATCATCCGACATCAACTTGAAAAAACTACATTAAACTGCGTAGTTCCTTAAACTAATCTGTAGCACCGCAACCAATGAATTAAGACAGCATTACCGACTTCACCACCACTCGGTTTCCATATACATAAACAACAGCAACGTTACTTACTTTAGTCATGTACTATCTGGGCATGCGGTGATAATTAACAGTGTGCGCAAACAGAACCCGCACCAAAAACTGAGGAAAAAAACATGGCTGCTCCCTGTAACCTGTGACTGGCTGAACTAAACACAGGAGGACAGTCTGGAGTACTTCTTCAGGAACTGGTTGGGCCCCAACAGTGGTGTTGTGCGCCGATTTGACAGAGCGTACTTCCCTTTCCCACGCCCTGCCGAAGTGTGGGGCGGCTGGGGGGTTGAACTGGAAGTGGATCTGTTGCCGAGCAAGCTGTCGCTGTAGTTTCGGTGCAAGGTTTGCAAAGGTCTCCTTTAGCTCCCTTTCCCCACCTCGGAAATTGGTCCCTTGATCGGACCACAGCTCCACTGGTGTTCCTCGCCGAGCAATAAACCTCCTAAGGGCCATCAGAAAGGAGTCTGCATCCATACTTGTGAGAAGGTCCAGATGTACGGCACGCGTAGTTAGACACTTAAAAATGACTCCCCATCTCTTCTCCGTGCGCCTCCCTACCTTAATCAACAGCGGACCAAAGCAGTCCATGCCTGTAGAATGGAAGGCAGGCTTATGGAGGCGGAGACGAGCAGCAGGTAGATCAGCCATCCTAGGAATTGTGGGCTGGGATCTCCATCGTTGGCAGGTACTCTGATATCGGCGAATAGCTTCACGGCCACGGAGTATCCAGTAAGAGCGTCGCATTTCAGCATAAACCCTTTCAGGACCAGGGTGCTTTAATCGATTGTCATAGTCCTGAATAAGCAATCGTGCAGTCGGGTGCGTGGCATATAAGACTATGGGAGGTACTGCTGATTCTTGCAGTTCAGCAGAACGCCGAAGCCTACCACCCACCCTAATGAGTCCAGTGGCCTGATCGATTTCTGGAGTTAAAGTAAGCAGGCGGCTTCGGGAGCTCACCCGTTTCCCTGCTACCAGGAGTTTGTAATCAGCAGGGAAGGACTCCTGCTAAGCTTGCTGTAGCATAAGGATTTCCGCTTGCCGGTAATGCTTGGCTGTCGGCTGAGTACCAGTGTTGGACTCAGGATGCATGTCCTTTACGGCAGTGTCCAGGAGCTCCTGCCAGGAGCCACATTTCTTGCCATCTACGCTGGTTAGTTCATCGGGTGTTGCAGTGACCCCACAGAATGCTGACTTCCATAATTCTGTGATGTCCTCCGAAATCCCCAGGGTGAGATTTTCTGGCCATGAAGAGGGACTCCCCTTGAGAAAAGGGGGCCCTGAGGACCATCGGTTAGGTTCAGCGAGCTGTTTCAGGGTCTTGCCGAGGATTAGGTCATCTGCAGGGTTGTTTACCGAATCTACATAACGCCAGATGCAGTCTTCCATCAGTTCCTGGATCTCTGCCACCCTGGTCCCCACAAAGACTTTGTAGCAGCAGGATTCAGAGCGTAACCAGGTAAGTACAGTGGTCGAATCTGACCAAAGGACGGTTTGACTTTTTTTCAGTGTAAGCTCCCTTTTCAGGACGGAGACCAATTGGGCTGCTATTACCGCTGCACACAGCTCCAGACGTGGGATTGACTGCACACGTTTGGGTGCCACCCATAATCTTGCAAGAATGAAGGATGTGTTAATCTGTCCCTGCGTATGCACAGTCCTCAGGTATGACACGGCCCCATAGACTTGTTCTGAAGCATCCGCAAAGATATGGATCTCATAGGTGACATCATCCACATTTATCTCGGCTGAGTTATATGCTCGTGGAAGAGAAACATGGGGTATTACCTGCAGCTCTTCCTCCCACATCTGCCATGACTGCAGGGGGTCCTGTGGTAGGTTTGTATCATCCCATCCACGATATTTATTCCATAGCTGCCTGATGATAATCTTCGCACGGGTGGTGAAGGGCAACAGGAATCCTAGAGGGTCGTACTGTGTGGCTAATACCTTGTAGATGTTCCGCAGAGTCGACTTCTCATAGCTGACTGGCCGATGTTTGTACCCCAAGGTATCTGACTGCCAGTGCCAGCTAAGGCCCAAAGTAGACTCCAACAGATCAGATTTGTCCTGTGCCAGCCACAGCTCCAGACCCTCTGATCTGGCTTCCGGGGGTAGGTGATTCAGCACACTTGGCACATTACTTGCCCATTGCCGTAGGTCAAAGCCAGCAGAGGCTTGAAGTTCTCTCAGCTTGGTAACCAACCTCCGGGCCTCTTCGGGTGTGCGCAGGCTCTGGAGGCAGTTGTCGACGTAAAAGCACCTTTCAATCGAAACTCTGACATCTTCCCCGAGCTGGCTATGGTCTATAACATGCCGCTGCAGGGCATAAGCAGCACAGCAGGGGCTGCATGCAGTGCCAAATGGTAGCACCTGCCATTCGAAAGTCCTCGGAAACTCTTCTAGGCTTGGGTCTCGCCATAGGAATCGTAATAGGGAGTGATCTTCAGGGAGGAGACGTACCTGGTGAAACATCACCTTTATGTCGCTGCTGCCTGCAACAAGATATTCCCTAAATCTGATCAATACTCCCAACAGGGAGGCACCAAGGGTAGGGCCTGGCAACAGGTATTGGTTCAGGGTTTAGCCGAGGTATTGATGGGAACAGTTAAAGACAAGACGATTCTTTCCATTTTGACTGACAAGATGGTGAGGGATGTACCAGACTTCACTATTAGGTGATGGCTCTTGGGTGACCTCCTGAACAACTCCAGCTTGGATAAGCTTCTCCATCTCGATCCTATAGGCCTCAGCCTTGGCAGGGTCTCTCAGGAAGCGCCTCTCGGTACTCCATAAGGTAGGTAGGACAGATTCCTTGGGTGCTTGTAAGGGCAGCATTTCCTTCCGGCGCAGCAAGGGCGTTGCATACCAAAGGATACCATTGACCTCAATGCGAACTGTTTTGGTCTCTAGCAGCTTGACTGCCTCTTGATCCTGTTTTGAACGAGTTACCTCCTTCTCAGATTCGATACCCCACAAAAACATCTGCCAGAGGCGCTCTACATGTCTATACAGCTCATTGGTGTTTGGGAGGGTGAAGGTGTACAGGCATGACTTGGAGTAAGTTGGCCGCCCCATGAGCTGCGCGGGGCCCTGAAGAGCCAAGCTGGGTGTGTAGCACTGCGGGCCCATTGGGAGGACCGAGTCTCACCGGTTCAATGGGGGTGATAAGATGGGGATGATCGGATCCAATAAGCAGGAGTGGCTTGGCATCCTTCAGGGGCTGGATGGGAAGACCATTCAGGTGCCTGTACTTTCTTCGGGAGATAGTCGATTGGGTAGGTATGGGGAGCTAAGCGGAGCCGTTCTGCAGTGAAGGCTCTCTCTATCTTGTAGCTTGTCTGGGGGTTGGTTGAGGTGGAAACACGGAAGGACACAGAATGTCCCTTCAGGACCTGAATATCTTGCTGTACAGTACACAACGGGAGCTCTTCTGCTATGCCTTTAATGTTCAGGGTCCTGGCTGCATTGGGTAGCAGCATCGTTCTCTCTGAGCCGTTATCGAGAACAGCAAAGGTGTCCAAGCTCCGATCTTTATAATATATGACAATGGGAACGACTTTTAGCATGACTCTGCTTCCAGCTGTCGGTCGGTCCAAATAAAGGATGTCTGACGCAGAATTAGTCAGGCAGCTCTCTTCCTTTGTATCAGGGTCTGTGCCCTGTTTCGCTTGTGTTCAGTTTATGAAGGACAAGGAGATGTTTCCTCTGACATATAGTGCATGGCTTCTTTAAATCGCACTGGGCAGCTTGGTGCAGTCTAGCACATCACCAGCAGCGTTTATTAGTGCGCACAGATTCTCTAAGCTGATCGGTGGAGAGCTTAGCAGCTGCACTGCACTGACTAAGGTAATGCTCTGAGCTATCACAGAAGGGGCAATGGGGTTTACCTTTAACCACCCTCTTCTTCATGGCTCCCTCTGTTTTAGGGAAGGGGGAGGCATCTATGGAATCTCTGGCCCCATGCAGTATGCTCACAGTATTCCGGCCTTGCTTAGTATCATATCTCAGGCTCTGCTTATCTTTAATCCCTCTCACAGCAGTTGGGTTGTCAAAGTTCTGGCACCATGACTCGTGACCAAGCCAGTCTGAGAGGTCATAGAGAGTGTGTGTTCTCCCAAAGTAAGGGGCTGTTCGGCGACGAAATTCGGCCCTCAGTTCTGGGGGAAGCTTATCGAGTAACTGGGCTACATGTGAGCCACAGCTCAGTTCTATTTCCCCATCGGACCCAAGCATCTGCAGGAGACTTACCAGAGATTGTACTTGCAGTGCAAACTTCTGGAACGCTGTAGTATCCCTTCGCCTTATATCAGGGGCCTCCAGTACACTGGCTATTTTCCTCAGGGCCAGCTGGTGAGGCTGACCGAATTTTTCATGCAATGCTGCCATAGTGTCAGTATAAGGGGTTGGAGAATTAAAATAAGCATCAGCTATTAGCTTGGCTTCCTCCAATTTCAAATGATCCACCAATATCTGATATTTAAAGAGCTCCATTCCATCTGGCGGCAACAGGTTCTGCAGTGCCATACGGAGTCTGGCAAATTCGCTAGGGTCAGGATGGATGAAACTTGGAATGGTAGGTTTGGGACCTCTGTACACTTGTTCCGCTGTTGGCAGTTGACCATAGGCAGGGGAAGGGAAGGAGGTCATACCTGGCTCCACCTTGGAGGCTGTAGTGCGAGTAGGCCTCAGTTGCCTTGGACTGTTTGGATGTGCATGCAGCAGGTTGGGTGGGTTTGGTGTTATGGGAGGTACAGCTGAATGCAGTGATTGTGTTGACTGATCCACAAAACCTGAGTGGATTCTGAATAGCTTGTCAGGTTGAGGAGTAGGTTGGGTTTCCCAACGCCGCATTGGAGGATGCTGATGATGGTCCATAGGACTCATGGCGACTACATGTGGAAGGCCTAGCTGTTTCTTCTGCTCTGCTACAGTAGGTTCAGGCCTTCCAATTTGTTACTGAGCCCGTCGTTCTTCCTCATCCACCTCAGTCATTATTGTCTGAGGTTGGTACGCAATCGAATCGCTCCTAAAGGTTGGTTTATGTACTGGTAGTATGGCAGAGGGAGCGGAGCTAGATGCTGGACTACTGGGAACCGTGTGGAGATCGGTCTTCAGGGAGCGGGTTGCCTGGATCAGCTCTCTGATCTCAGCCCGTACTTCCTTAAGTTCCCTCAGGCCTGACTGAAATTCATGTTTAGACTGGAGGAGCATGGCGTTATCTCTGCTAATGGCTTGGAGCTCCTCAAGACAGTCAGGGGTAATGTAGTGGATGCGTTGTTCCAATGAGGAGCGCTCAGCTGAAGCACCACAAGGCTCTGACATACTTAGATGTGCTGGGGCTAGCCCTTGAGTCTCATAAGGAGGGGCATCCCTATAGCACTGGGCAGGGTGAGTTTGTGATGCAGGAGGGGAAGCAAAATGGACCATCTCCCTGGGTGAGGGGAGCTGTCCCTCAGCGCTAGGAATTGGTGAGGTCCTTGGGGTTACATCCCTTTGAGGGTAGCCTGTATATGCTACTTCATAATCCTGAAGTCGAGCAGGTCGACGTACTGGGCGCCTAGCTCTTCCATCTTCATACATTTCCTCTTCACTCTCCATTTAGCCAGGAATAATTACTGCCAATCTGGCTCGAAGGACCAAATGTTACTGAGGGCTGTTTGGGTGACTCGTTAATGGTATGGCAGAAACACTCCTGAGTGCCCGTTAGAACACTGAATGGAAGAGACGGACTCCGGGATGGGAAGGATGATGGATGGATGAGCAGATAGGCCGATGTACAGGTATGCAGATATGCAGATAGTGCTGTGATAACAGACATGTACTTATAATTACGGAATAATCCATACAAACATGTAACAAATAAATCCTGAAAAACGGTAAATAAATCCAGCGATACTAATCCCAAATACAACATTATACAAACTCAATATAATATAAAAGGAGAGCGCGATTAGCTATTCCCTTAGCTTTTACGCTACATAGGCGCCATCATATGCCCGAACAGCGATATCACATTCAAGAGGCATAACACCCAGGGCTAATAGCCCATAGTTACCAGACAGAACGGCAAAAAGTTACAGCCATTAATCATCCGACATCAACTTGAAAAAACTACATTAAACTGCGTAGTTCCTTAAAGTAGTTCCTGGTAGCACCGCAACCAATGAATTAAGACAGCATTACCGGCTTCACCGCCACTCGGATTCCATATACATAAACAACAGCAACGTTACTTACTTTAGTCTGGGCATGCAGTGATAATTAACAGTGTGCACATACAGAGCCCGCACCAAAAACTGAGGAAAAAAACATGGCTGCTCCCTCTAACCTGTGACTGGCTGAATTAAACACATGGCCAGCCGACGAGCAGCCCTTAAAGGAACCCGGTCTAATTGCGAGTGAAGTCCTCACGCAGGCAGCCTTTTACACACTTTATTATAGAGTACAACTGGTTCTTTGATGGTATCATACTGTTTAGTGAAATGCCTATAAAGTACTTTACATCCATGATTGACTATTCAATTCAGGGCATTCTCTCTCTTTTTATGTTTCTTTTATGCTTATCATTGGCTACACCATCAATTATTTACAGGAGGGATGTTTGGTAGGGCAATATAGGCTGTACTTGCCGTAGGTCCAATAGAGAACCTTTTAGGTATGCCTGTTCAGCAGCTCATGTAAATATTTTTTTCAGTGAATTTTAAATGCCATTTCTCTAATGTTTTACAGTTACTGGGCACCAGGGGAGCCAAATGATACTGGAGAAGGTGAGGACTGTGCTGAGGTATACACAGAACATCACACACTGGAGAACTGGAATGATAAATATTGCACTGAAAAACTACACTGGATTTGTGAACAGGGAGCAGTTAATGTCTAGTGATTTATTATTATTATTATTAAGGTTGTTTCCCAAATGGCCTGTCTTAGTAAAGCTGTTATGAATATGTAGATGCAATATTCAGTTTTTGGTACTTTTGTCTTGTATAATACAGTATATTTCATGTAGTTACAGAAAAATCTATCAAATAAAGTTACTGATTGGTATAATGTGTTTTTATTGATAAACATTGGTGGCCCCTTTATCATGTATACCCATGTAGGCCTGGATGCAATTGGCATTTTTCATGCTCGTTTGACCTAAATTCAATAAAACACCTCTGGGACATTATGTTTCGGTCCATCCGATGCCGCCAGGTTACACCTCAGACTGTCCAGGAGTTCAGTGATGCCCTGATCCAGATCTGGGAGGAGATCCCCTAGTGCACCATCGTCTCATTAGGAGCATGCCCTGATGTCATGCATGCATACAAGCACATGGGGGTCATACAAACTACTGAGTACGATTTTGAGTTCCTGCATTTAAATTTCGGCAAAATGGACTGGCCTGCCGCATAATTTTTTTTTACTTTACTGATTTTCGGGGTTCTTTTCAGCCCTCTGTTGATAATTTTTCATTTCCATCAAACAATGTGGCATCCTTTCGTTCCTAACACATTACCCTGTCCATATCAGTATAGATATCCAGCATGATTGAGATCTGATGTGTTTTCAATGTGTTCCTTTAATATTTTTGAGCAGTGTATAATCTCTTGACGTGCTATTGTGATGAGACGATCAATGTTATTCAATTCACTTGTCATTAGTTTTAATTTTATGGCTGATTGATCTACATATAATCTCACAGCTACAGTATGTATAATTATTTTAACATATTGTGTAATCATATTGTATGTGTTGGGGCTGAATGAAATTTGAAAAACTTCACTTTGTGATATTTCTCAGAACATGCTACATTTTCTATGTAACAATAAAGTGAAAATTATTTTGCTTAATTTATTGTCTTAACCCAGCTGACAATCTCAGTATTTGCGATGTGATCATTGTATGTGCATTCATGTAATGTCAGTATCAAAACATAGCAAATAAATTCCCTGCCTGACTGAGAGCACCCCCCAGGCCTCAGCCTTGCGACCTTAAATCGAAGGCTGTTTATTCCCTCACCTTTAGATCATGTCTGGCTATGACCAGTCAATTATCTTATAGTATAAAGTCAACCTGGGCCATATACTTCATTTCTGACTGAATTTGAGGAACTTCTTACTGACTTGGTTATTACTATAGAAAATATTATAAGCTAATACTGTACATGTGGATGTAGAGACAGATGCCTTCAGTAAAAGCTTCCTGTCCCTCCTAGACTCTTGAATGCTATCAGCATGTAATGAGACAATCATTAGACTTGGTTATCACTCACGGAGCTGTTCATCATGTACCCATCTGTCCATTTAAGGAGTCCTTCTCCGACTATTTTTTAATCACCTTAGTTATTCAGCCACCTTCTGTGGCTATGGTGAAGAAGATTATTATGGCACGTCACCTAAATGATAGAAATTCCCTATGATTATATATTCAGGAAGTAATGTGAACTTCATATCTAGTACAGATGTCAACAAAGTCACACGACTAAAATACAGTAGTTGGTCAGATCCTAGACAAAACTGCTTATCTTTCTGGGTTGTGGGGGGTTTGGAGCCTATCCTGGAAGCTACGGGCATGAGGTGGAGAACAACCCAGGATGGGGGGCCCGCCCATCGCGGGGCACACTCACACACCAGACATACACACATATGGGCAATTTGGTGACTCCAATTAGCCTCAGCATTTTTATGGACTGTGGGGTAAACCCCATGATGACACAGGGAGAACATGCACACTCCACACACAACCTAGGCAGAGACTTGAGCACATCCGGGTATTGCATCAGTACTTGGCTCACGAACTTAATCGATTGGTCCATTACTGATACAGCATTAACGTGCGTGTTTCTGCGCCTAGCCACTGCGTAACCTACAGATTTGAAAAACGCTGAAAAAGACGGCATAGAGACAGGTGAGGTAAATGTTGTATGTCTGTATTATATGAAATGATTTCTGAGAAGATGTCATGTAAACTTCAGCTTTTTTACCATCACATGCACTAATCTGACAGAAGATTTTTTTTAAAATATTTGATTCACATGTTTAATTTTCAACAGAAGCTAGCTAAGCTAACCTGACAGGATTTCTGAGAGAATTACATGTACAGTAATACCCCAAACTTCTGATTAACTAGGAGCAATGAGCATCAACATGATGTTTTCTGCACTTACATTTAGTGATGCATGACCATTGAAAATGTGTTAATGTTATAATAAAAAATACACTTGAACAAGCTAAGTGAAATGTTTAATTTCTGTTTCTGATATTTAGTTATATAGTTCTGATAATTTGTTATACAGTAAGTTGTTTTACATTTGTATATTTTTGGTATTATTTGGGACTTTTGCTAATTGTGGTAGGCTAGTTCGGTGTTTTAGCAATCCATGTTGGGAACTGGGGAGAGAATCCCAGATTATTTAAGCGAACGTTCTGAAGTAATTCAGGAAAGTTTTCTTAATGTTCACGAAATGTTCGTTTTTGAGAAACTGTATGGTTCGCGGAACATTCTTCAAATGTTCGTAGGACATTCACCAAAGTTCGCGGTAGTTATATAAAATGTAAATTAAAATGTGGCCTACAGCTTTTTCATATTATTCTTTATATATTACCGGGTTTCCTCTAAGCGCAGCAATTACTGGATATGTGTCTCTTTCATGGTCTGCCCTGCTCTGCAGCCAGCAACCACATATTATTCAAAGTACTGTTAGTGTAAAGTTTATCAGTTCAATTTTCCAAGCGTAGATGGACATTTGAAGTTCAAATATCCATTGTTGGCATTATGAAATTACTGCTCCTGGAGTCAAATAATTCAATATTGGAGTGATTTTCTCCCCAGTTCCCAACGAGGATTGCTAAAACACTCGTTTATTGGTGTTCATCGAGTACACATTGGAGACAATTGACTTAATGGGCAGTCAAATAGAATGCATTTCACAGAAGTTCTGGATAGAAATGGAAAAGCGGACCTGACAGATCAGTCGGGCTGATATAAACAAAAACATAATACCAACTGTACCTTATAACTAATAATAATAATAATAATCTTATTTTATTTTTTGCTATAGTTCAATTTTAATAATTTGTTATTGTTATTTTATTATCTTATTTGCACTATTAGCACTACTCTTCAGCTCTCAGTGGAGGCGGTCGCACTTCTCTCCTCTCACTCCCCTTATCTTCCCTGCTTTGCTTCTCTCGTCTCGTCTGGTCTATTGTCTATACTTCTGAAGAGACTCTCTCAGCCCTGCTTCCGAACTAAGATTATGGATTTGATTACCTGGTCTCTCAACGCAATTGACACCATCTTCTCGACGAGAAGCGCAGGTTCGGGGGAACCTGAATGTCCTGCAGGAACGTATGCTGCTGGCTACGTGATGGACGGATGGGAGAAGTGGAGGGTCGTGTGTCTGGCAGCTCTTTCCGTGGAGGACATCGAAGATATCTACCTAT
>JAODKN010016295.1:0-12187 GCA_026774425.1 Petrocephalus zakoni | reverse complement strand
GCGCGCGCGCGCGCGAAGAGCGGCGCGGAGCCGCCGAGCCCGTGGCCGCCCGCCCGGCGCCGCCAGTCGCGCCCCCCCAGCTGACGGGCGCAGGCATGCGGGCTGCGCTCTGCCGCCGCGGCGCTGCCACGCCGCTCCCCCAGTCACTCTCCGCCCAGGGAAAGTACGGCTCGGGACTCGCTGCGCTCCGGCTCTCGTCACTCGCTCTGCTTCTCGCCCCTTCCGTCGTTTGTGCCACTTCGCTATGAGCGGGTCGCAGTGAAAAGTGGAGAGGAAGCCGGGAAGATGAAGTCCCTGCTCAATGCCTTTAAGAAGGAAGGTAAAGGCGCGCTTATTCTCGCCGGCTGCCACTTTCCCTCACGCCTCAGCTGTAACACTGAAAACAACATTTAATTTTAGAACTGTTTATAAAAATAGAATTGTTCTAAAATTCTTGTGTTGTTCTTATTTGATCTTGAGGAAAGCCCGTTTTACATCAACATATAGGTGTATGTAATATAATACGTGATGCATATTTTATGTACATTTTATTTTTCCTGAATTACGCGCTGTGGTGTCAAAGTGTCAAAGTGTCTGGTCCTGCATAGAGGATTTGCTTGAGCTGAGAACTTAGTTTTGTTAACTATTGATTTTTTTTTTACTTGAGTGACTTCCTCAGATCAACTGATTTGTTTCTTCATTAAATTTAAAAGAGGTCCTTCTGATCTGGTTGGTCTTTGCGCTTCTTGGGGGCGATGTGACGCCGGCACACTTAGCAGGCTGCCGTTTTCCCGCAGAATGAAAGGGGCTTTCTGCTCATCCTCCCGAGGTCATTGTGACCCTGATGCTGTGATCTGCTCGGGCCGGTGGCCGATAAAAGCATCCTCTGCAGCCAGGGACATGGAAGATGTTAATTGTGTACTTCACGGGGAACAGAAACGCCCGCCATAGTGTCCATGCCGCCAATTCCTATAAACAGCCCTGTCACAAGGAGCCTTTTTTTGATTGTGCAATGTAACATTTTTCTTTTTCTGAAAATGACAAGTTTCAGGAGAAGTAAGCGTTGGACGGAAAAGTAGTTTTGTCTTTAGGTCTTCACAGATGTGGCTTTTGAGATCTTTGTTGCAGTCTTGCAGTGCAAAGCAGTAAATAATATAGAGTGATTTCTTTCTGCTGTTATATAAGGCATGCTTTTTTATTATTTTGAGATGTAAGAGATTTGAAAAGGCAAAAACTGCTGTGATAATCCAGTGTTACAACTGCCAGCATTAGCTGTCCATAGCTATTTCAGGGCGAGCTGTTGTGCGCCGGCTTCCAGCTGCTCTGTGCCCATGTTTTTTGTCGTGGCTTGTGGGGTGACCATGCATGAAGGTGGGAGCTGGGTGTCAGCCATCATCTACATGCAGCCAAAAACCCCCTCATTCCTCCCAGCACCCCCTGGGGCCACAGAATGCAGTGGCCATCAGGCGGCTGTGTGTGTACTTGCATGTGTGGGGCCCCACGTGACTTTGTATCATTCTGAAGCCATGTGTGATGCTCCTACATCCTCCTTCTTCCCTCTTGTCTCATCAGACGCATGTGTGCCGATACAATCCACACCTTCCCGTGTTCCCCAGCTTAGCAGCATGTTTTCCGGGCATGGGCTTCAAAGGCCAGCCAGACCCCGTCACCTTCAGAGGAACACCTGCTTTCTGCCCGTATCTCTATGGACCCCTGCTGGCCTTTAACAGGGTGACGGGCTGGCAGCTCATTAGCTGCTTTCCCCTTTTCCTCATCCTCACAGGGGTTCCACATAGACGGGGAGATCATGGGAGGAGCCTATCGTGAAACCCATGCCATAGTGCTTTTTTACTTAATATACATTTTAAAAATTACCTTGAACTTCAATAACCAAACAGCCCAGGCATCTGATCTGAAGTTTCATGCAAGTTCTATTCACTTAACCTTAGGGTATCCAGATAAGCCTTCACTTGCTTTTAGGAGACGGCAGGAAAATAAACATGGTAGTTCATTATGACGCGGTGCTGTTTTGAGATTCCATACTCATAGTAATTTTTAAATATATGGATGTCCATCTTCTTATTTCGAATGCTTAATCAACACAGAGTCACAGTTGGCCTGGAGCCTGTCCCAAAAAGTCCAAGGTGCCTGGCAGGGGTACACCCTACATATTACGGTGCAAGTCCACCTTTCCAAACCATGCTCGTAAATGCAGAGGCACTGCTTAGCCTAAACGCAAGTCTTTGGACTGCAGGAAGACAATGGAGTTCTCGGGGGAGATTTTCTTTCTCCCTGAGTCAAATGCTAACTCCACTCACACTGATCGAGATTTGAATTTCCAACCCTTTAGGTGGGCAGCAACAGTGCTACCCGCTCAGTTACCGTTTCACCCTTTTTGTAGATGTCTGTCCATCCATCCATCCTTTATGAGCTTATCCAGGTCAGCATTTCAAGGAGGCCTGGAATCTGTCCTAGGCAATGTAGAGCACAGGGCTGGAGTATAGGCTGGACGGAAAGCCAGTCTCTCATACACTCAAGCATACACGCACACTAGGGAGTTAACCTAACTGTATGCCTTTGGATTGTGGAAGGATACTGCAGTACCTAGAAGAAATCCACACAACATGCGGAGAACATGTAAACTCCACACAAACACAACAGAGGTGTGATTTGAACACCCAGCTCTGGAGGTGTGAGGCAACCGTGCTACCCACTTCACCACCATGCCACCCATTTATATCGATGTGTTCTGGGAAATTAGCTGATAGATATTTTTTTCAATCAGTTGAGCACTGGCTGCTTCTAAAATGTCTTCCTTTTTTGATGAAGGAGTAAGCCCAAGGGTGGGCCTGGGTCAGGTTTTTACTCTCTGCATGCAGCATAATCTCCTAATCAGAGCATGAGAAGAGAGGTCAGTGAGCCTTGATGTAAGCGGAACATTGAGGGTGCTAAGTGGATGCTCAGAGGGCTGTGTCCTGGATGCTGTGAACATAGTGCCGCAGAACTCAGGAAAGCTTGGCTACTTGAAATACTCATAACTAGTAATGCTGTGTTTGCTAGTCATTGCCCGTGGAGTCTTGGTCAAGAATCATCATGCCATATTCTGACGTAAGACACATACATAGTGATGCAGTCATGGTTATGTTTGTGTTGTCATGAGATGTCCCAGTCATTTGTTGTCTGGGTTACACATTCACAGAAACAGAGATGCATAATTAATGACGCAATGAGATGATTCATTAGGCTCTGCGATTTGCCATGACTTTCTGCCTGCCTCAGTCAGTACCTGAGGCATGAAATAGCCCCTGGATCACTGCTTGCGAGGGAGTAGGAAACCAAAACTCCTGCTTCTCCAGGTGTGCAGAAGTGAAAGTGACATGACGGCATTAATGGGCAGTGAATGCTATATCCTGGCCACTAATTCAGTGAGTGGTACAGGGGTTGGTGGTTCCTTCCTAGGACATCCTAGGACCAGCCCCCAAATAATCCAGTTTTTATTTTCTTCACAAGTTATCTGACAACTTAATTCCTATCTACTTTAGAGTCACACATGAAGTACATCTTGGCTTATATCCGTTACTATTTTGACCCTGCGGTCGTACTGCTGCCACGCAAATTCATATGGCATCATAAGTACCGGCTAATGCATATTTATTTGTTCTTATGC
Source organism: Petrocephalus zakoni (assembly GCA_026774425.1). Lineage (NCBI taxonomy): Eukaryota > Metazoa > Chordata > Actinopteri > Osteoglossiformes > Mormyridae > Petrocephalus > Petrocephalus zakoni. Next base: position 8,541 of record JAODKN010016295.1, on the reverse strand, counting down.
TTTTGTTAACTGTTTTTTCTCTTTTATTACCACTTATTTATAGTTAAATTAAGATTAGGTTGGATTCAACTTTATTGTCATTGTGCAGAGTACAAATACAGAGCCAACGAAATGCAGTAAATTTATTAAAGTAAGTAAATTAAGGACATAGTCATAAATATTTTCTTAAACTTAGATAGTGATGGCGCCCATCAGACTGGCACAGAAGCCATCTGCATTGTGGCCACTTCAATCGCAAAATCTCGCCTTTACATTCCTGCCATTCTGTGTCAAATATAGCCTTGAAAGAGCAAGAATCTGTATTGGTTTTCTGTTGCCATGAGTTGTGCAGGTGTGACGGAAACATGACGTGCCCCTCTCTCGCCGTTTCCCCCAGTGCCTTTCCGAGAGGCACCGGCGTACTCCCAGCGGCGGCGCGGTACCCAGAGCACGCTCGCCGCCCCGCGCGTGCTGCTGCGCTCCAACAGTGACAACAACCTCAACGTGAACAACCTGCCCCCGGACTGGTCGCCCTCGGTCGCCGCCGCCTTGTCGGCCTCCTCTTCCCACCGCAGCCTCTCGCCTCAACTGCTCCAGCAGATGCAGAACAACCCCAATGGCACAGTGAAGACAATGGGCAGGGGGTCCCGTGCACCCCGCAGCCGATCGCCCTCCCTCAGCCGCCTGGGGGAGGAGGTCCGCCGACAGCCCCTACAGCGGCAGATCAGGTGAGCAGGCTTTGTGGAGCGTGTACTTTGATTGCTTGGCACCCAGGGCATGGGCTCCATTTCTGTTTCCTAATCTCCCTCCCTTCTGCAAATGCCTTTATGCAATTCCCCCCACCCCCCTACCCCCCAATGTGACCTGCACCTCACTTGGCTTGATCTCCTAAAGCCAAGGCCTCGTGAGGGACGGGGAGAATCTTTCGAGGTCCTGATCCACTTGTCGGCGTTGGGCATGCAATGAAAATGACTAGTGTTATGCAAGAGTAGCAGTGCTGTTTACTTGTGAAATAGTAGCCTCTGATTTTGACTACAAATACTGTCTATTAAAGACACACAAAATAAATACTTATTTGGGAAGTGGTCGAAAGAGTCAAAGTTTGGCTGGAAAATTTGTGAATTTCCTGGTGGTAGCTGCATTTTTATCCTTGACCAAGGTACTTAACCTAAATGCCTTTAGTAAATAGGCAGCTATATAAATAGGCAAATGTGTAAAAGTCGTGTAAGGCACATGCTGTGGGAATAGATAAGGACACAGGTTTGCAGTTGGAGTCTGGGAACAGAGAACATTCATCTGGGGAGGTGATGACAGCGTCTTGGCGGCCCAGATTGTGAAGCGTGTGATCGTGCAGTTGAGGATGTGTGCGAGTTGCTCACTCACGTGAGCACATCTATGGCGTTCGCTAATCCCCTGGGACAGATGTGCGAAATGGGGTCTGGAAGGCGGGTCTTATGTGAGCCAGTACAATCTCCCTGTTCAAAATTAAATTGCTCGACAGGGCAGCCATCCCCCCCCAAGACCAGACTGTTTGACCTGGAACACCCACCCCACACCCGTGGATGCACACACGTTTTTTTCCCCTCCCTCAGCCAAGCTCTGATAGTGGGCACTTCCCACCCAATCCCAATCCAACTCATTTAGCTGCCACCAGAGCACATTGCTAAAGTGGGACACTTTCCCTAGAAATTGGTGCGGTTGCTATGGCTATGGTCACACAGGGGTGTGAATTTCAGCCTTTATTCCGTGGTGTATTAGGTAACATCCAACAATGGTGCACGCACGGGGAAGCATTTCAGCGGTTTCAGCAGATTCTCCTTTATTACGTTTCTGACCTTATCTGATAATTGCATGTTTCTGTTGTTGATTTTGATTCAGCCACCAGTGCAGTGTGCTGTAAATAGCATGGATTCTACGCCTGTCGTTGGGTGGTTATTGAAGCCATTAAGAAACGAAATGCACATGATACTGACTCACACAGCATGTAGCTGCTAGCAGGAGTATGTGTGGGTGAGTGTGACGCCCCCCATTCAGCAACTACAGCATCTGTGTCTCAGTGCTGTTTTTCTGCATGACGGACTGCTGGCTGCAACAGTGTAATGTACTTGGGCAAGCATTTGACTAAGATATATAGTCAAAGGGAGTTTTGCGATTGGTTGCATTTTTCCCCACATTGGCGAATGACTACTTGTGTGAATTATTCACAGATTCTACAGTTGCAGCCATTGCTTTATTTTTGGGTGATGCGATCAAGCCAAGAGTTGATTAACTGCACATTCCTCCAACACCACCCCTAACCCTGGGTTGCTGTTGTTCATAGTCACTGTCCAACATTTTAATTTCCTCATATTCCTTGTTTTGCATTATTCTCTCTTAATGATGTTGTAATGTATCACAACACACCCATGTAAACCGCCTTGGGGTGACTGTTGTGAAAGGAGCTACATAAAATAAGAATTGAATATGCATCGTGGGTTTTTTGCTTGTATTTCAGACAGAACGCCTCTCTTCTCTCCTAAAGAAACAGATGTGGTGTGGAAGTTGTGTTTAAGTTTAGGTATGAGCAGGTAGAGTGAGAGCTTTCAGTTAGACCTGTTTGGATCTGGTTTCTTCAAACCCCAAGTGGGACTTAAAGTATAACACTCTGTTTCCTCTTCCTTTGCTGTGCACTAATTTTTCTGATGATCTAGCCCACTTACCTGCCACAGCACCTTCTTCATGCCTTTCTGTAGCTCTCTGATTGCAGTGCCCGGTCTCTCCAATGACACAAAGACAGGTCAGAGATGGATTTTTTTTTATCTTGGAGGCTTGTGGGGTTCAGTCTCTTATTTGTGTTGATCATTATGTCGGGGTTTCCCAGTGACTAGGATACTCATGTTAATGTTGCAGAATAAGGGGATAATTCATGTGGGACATAAGTGTACCTTATGCAGGGGGTGGTTTTGCATTGCCCCAGTTCTCTGTCAGAGTTCATTCCCCCTAGAAGCTGCCTTTGGCTTTGACCTTGAGCACTTTGATACTGGCACCCGGGGCACCGAGTGCCCAGAGACTGCGCTCCTTACCCGGCTTTATGGAGCGCTGCCCCACTTTCTTCTGCGACACACGGCACACTATGGAAACGCGTCCCACTTGGCCCCAGGGGGGAGGGGAACAGTTGGGGGGGCAACACTGACTGCCAGCGAGTCAAACTGGGCTGCCTGGTGGCTCTGGACCCCAGTGTGTTTTGGCTACTGTCACTGTGGTCCAACATCCGGAACGATCACATAGAGTGGTTCCAGGGTTGAAGCTATAGCCTGAAGTACTGTATGTTTCGGCACGTGGCATATTTATTCATAGATAGCTCATGTAATATGTAATGCAATCTCACACCTGTGACATTTACTTCAATATTTAATTATGTATTATATAAGTCTTTGTTGCACAGGGGATCTGTACAATCTTTATGCATTGTTTGCTGCATAAATAAATTAGTATAGCCAGGGGTAAAATCAGAGAAGGGAGTGGGGGGGGTCCGCAGTTTTATCTTAAAGATGCAGTATGTTCATTTGATAGCATGTCGTTAGCACTTTAAATCAATACGAAATAACTTTTTGGTCACATTTCTAGTTTATTTTTTATTAGATATGGGTACATATCGTGTGGTTAAATTTTTTTGAAAAATAACATGCACAGTTGTCCCTGCAGATTTGTGAATTTGACATTCGCAGTTTCAGTTATTTGCGAGTTGGCCGCGAACAATAACATTTTTGGAGCCTGCCAAAAGATCACAGAAAACCACAGACAATGCATCAGCCAGAAATATAAACAATACTGAAAATGATTTGGATTACATAAAAGGATATCTATCAGTGCTACTTAATATCTGTAATAGTAAGTGCATACTGTATTTTTAATAGTAAAAGTTATTTTTGGTTAAATAAATTAATAACAGATCTACCTGTCTTGGCTTGGGTACGACCCACATCTTTGTATTGGCAACCAGCCTCACTCACATGTTAGCTATCTTTGTGAACATGGAATCTCTAGTTTCTCAGTTACTTTTCAGAAACGATTTTGCATTTTAAATAATTGGTCTAAAATGTTCATTCATGTTATTGGTCAGGCTTGTGGACTTTTGGTTTCGGGTTAGGAGGTTATTCATGAGTTTTCAGATTTGCAGGGATCTCTGACCTTCTCACATGTGAAGGGGTGACTATAAATTAAACTTAAAAATGCATCAAAATGGATTATCACTGCAAGTAATATTCTTGCTTATTCGTTCTCACCATGAAAATGCATTAAAATATCAGGCTATTCATGGATTGCTGCTTACGCACTCATATATTATTTATTATGTATTAATAGATATCTAGCATAATCTAGCTTGTAAGTGAAGTTTTTGTATTTTGACTTACTGCACCTACCCAACTGCTACCAAAAGACGGGACAGAATTCAGGGTGTCATGTAGGGATATCTCATCCAGTTGAGTTACTACTGAAGTACATATCATGAACAAATAGCTGCCACTTAGGTAAAAGGTGTGCGAAGATTTATTAATGATGAATAAACATGACATCAGTATTTCATTTATGTTATTCAATATTTGTTCACTCAATGGTCCCTTAGTACTTCCTTCAGTAGTTGAGTAAGATTTAACAGATTTGGTAACAAATATAGTACCTGCTTGGGATAAATTGTCATGGTTCTTTAACGATAAACATGAGGTCAGTATTTTACACATGTTATTCATTATTTGATTCAGTAGTACTTCTGGCAGTAGTTCACAATAATTTGCATAATGGATATAGTAATAAATCTATAGTACTTGTTTGCTATAAAAGATGTGTGACAATTCATTAACGGAGGAGATCAGTTTGTAGCTTCCACTTAATTTGTGGTTAATTAATACATAAGTAATAGCATAACCCTACGTTATTTTTTGTCTCACTAAGTAAAGTTGTACCCGCCCTTTTTAGTGCAAAACTAACCTTTTATTAAACCATTCACTGAATCTTTTACTAATCTCTTACTTTGGACCTTAAAAAAAGTTAACATTGAAGGATGAAGAGCTGTTCTCTGACAAAGTGTGGTGACATAAGGTATTTAAACCATGAGTATAGCAGTGTTTGTAATTGTATTCCTGTAGTCAGTAGTTTTCTTTATCATCAAATGACCAAGTGGGGTTTTTGTCTCTTTCCAGGTTGCATAACTGCAGATATATAGGTATTGGCTAAATTAATGTTCTCTTAGCCATAGCATTGCACCTTTATATACAGGTCAGCGTGATGTTTCCATAAACGGGTCACTGGGGGAGAATGCAGCTCGGGTAGTTACTGCCATTGCATTGGCACCTCATCATTAATGCTTTCAGCACCCGCCCCACCCTGGCCCTCCCACTGGAATAGTGAGTTCTGTATTGCTGTCATAGGCTAATACCTTTGCCCCAGGCCCTGGCTTTTTTTGAGGAGTGATGATGACAAGGCTATGTAACTGTGGGCAAGAAAAAGATCCAGAGCAGTGGAGCCATGTATTACTGAGCTGGTGTCTAGCTCCACAAGTTAGGGATCTGGGCCCATGTCTGGAAGGTGACTGAGTTCATATCCTGTGGCCCGCAGAGTCGTCATTTCATTGTTGGCCCATGAGCAAGGCACTTAACCCCAGTCACTTACAACTGATTGTCAGTTGTGCTTTGTATTGGACAAAAAGCATCTGCTACAGTAAGTAAGTAAATACAGTATACTGTTGACTGGTGAGGATGGATGTTGCTGAGGTAGGGCCATGTCTGATGCTGCTATGTTGGCCTTGTTGCTGCCAGGCTGCACTGTGCCGGCCTTAGTAAATGCTCCAGGCACCGATGAGAGAGCCTGTCTGACTAAGTCATTCTGTGTGAGAGGCTAGTGGAGGGCTGTGGTTTGCTCCACCTACCAGGAGGCTGTTGTCCTGCCTCACAGCTGTTCGCTAGCATGCAAGGTTGTTCAGGTCATGTTCATTTTGTGGCATGCTGCTCGTCTTTGATCAGTCTGTCTAGTAAGCTGAATGTCAAATAACCTTGTTTCTGCTCTCATAGACTTCATGTTTTCCTCATTACTACTGCTATTACTATTGTTATTTCAATAATAAGTTTCTTTCTCAGTTGTCAAAGACCAGTAAACAGCACAGATATGTGTTGATACTGATTGTTTTTTTTGGGGGGTGGGGGGAAACAGTCATTAAAATGAAACCGACAATTTGCTACTTGGAAGAGCTAATGAATGTGCTCATATGTTGTTTTAATTAGACTGCATCCCAAATGGAGCCTTATCAGTCTGCAGGCACCGTGAATTAGGCTCTATATCCATCTTGGTTTCACCTTCAGCTCCTCTTCCTCTGGCCTACTTGCAGCTCACCCAGTCACTGTGCAGCAAAGTGGCTTCTGCACCCGCGCAGCCTTGCTGCCAGAACCGTTCACACGGCTCACTCTGTATCTGAACCAGGGATCGTAAGAGCGTAGCAAAAGGAACGCTGGTCAGAGAATTATTTTGACTTTTATGGTATGAGTATTGGTTTTTTATTTTATGATAGTTTGTCCTGTGATATGTCAACAATACTTTTCAAATGAAAAACACTCTATTGTACTCCAGGTAAACCAGTTATTTGAGATGAGATCACTTGAAAGCTGCAAGCACAGAATTCCACTCAAAATTTGTAATATAATCATATTTTTCTTCTTACTGAGAGAGCTGAATTTTTTTAGTATTATGGTGGTCAAAAGTTGCATGTATGATTACAGGCAAACATTACTGTTGGCAAACTGAAGTATCAGAAAGATTATTTTCAGTCTGTTTTCAGTGCATATTAAAACTGGCAAAGCAACCTAAGCGATTAGGAAGATCAACATGAGTGAGTTTTAAGAGCTAGTAAAAGAAGCCGGTGCTAATAATATTCAGAGTTAGTTATCCACTTCAAATGTCCTTTATTTATATTGTGCTGAAATTGATTAACCCAAGTTTTTTGGAATTGGCTTATTCCGAAAGATTTTTTTTTATGCATTTAAAGGTAGGTGGGCCAGATGTGAACTCTCCTGAAGTAGGTCATAAACGTCGCTTTATTTGTCCACTAGAGGGAGCCCACACGTTACTTTACATTTTATATATTTGAGCTTGTGAGACTTCCAAAGCCAGTAAAAGCAGTAGATGCACAGAGGTTAAGTTCTTATATAATTTAATGGTAATGGTACAATCATTCTGTATTGTAGTGTTAAAATTAATTTGTTGTGAAATATAGATTGTTGTGTTGCATGTTTTGAACAATTTTTTTGGATAGACTTGTGTCAGTGTCTACATTACTACAGTTCACTTCTACACGTGCATGCGTTTGCTCTTTGATGCGGGGGATCCTTCGTTTATATGTGACTATTTTAAGTAGTTTGTGTCATTTTAAATGCTCCCTGACTAATGACGACGTCAGAGACACATTTGTGAACATTTTCTCTGATTTGACCCCATTTCCTGTGCTTACTGCTATCTTTATGTGAAATAGATATAGATAGATAGAAAAATATAAAATGGTACAGAATATACTTCATGGATCCGCTATGGTAAAATTTAAGTTGGCAGCAGCAGCACAAATCTGTAAAAAACCAACTGAGTTAATTGTTTTTATAGTATCAGAAAAACCATGACTATTGTAATGGTGTAGTTTGATTAGTTTACTAAAGGGGGGTGTTGAGGCCAGTCTGATGCAGACGGCCAGCTTTCCTCACTGTGACCCCCTCTGCTCTTTCCCACAGCCCCAGCTCCAGCCGGGAGGGTCACCCCGGTCTGGAGCACCCGGGCCCCAAGCGCAAACTGTATAGTGCTGTGCCTGGCAGGCACTTTGTGGTGATCAAGTCCTACCAGCCCCAAGCCGAAGGAGAAATCCCCCTCTACAAGAACGACAGGGTGAAAGGTGAGACTTCATGCACATGAACATGCCTTCATGCACATGTGCAAGGGTCTGCATGGCATCTGGGCCGCTGACCTGCTGCTCCAATTCCACCTGCTACACTGACACTTAGCATAACTTGCTTAGTGTCAGCCATTGAATCACACTGTGGGTTCTTATACACAATTTTAGGAATAAACACCAGCCCTAATGGGACCTGTACAGTATGTGTGTTGGGTCCTTGCCCTTCTATCTGTTCCAGTAAACCATTGAACCATGGCTAATCTGATCTACACCATGTAATGTGGGACTGCACATGGGGAAGCACCTCCCCCACAGTCTGCCCGGTTTTCTTAGTTGTAGCTTGGTTCACAAAGCCAACTCACCGTCCCAGCAAGCTGTCAGGTTTCTGCAAGGTAGAAGTACCAAAGGACTGCTTCTGTAATAAGTCTCCTGTAAAAAGTTATTAGCAAAGTATGTAAAATTTTCTGTTTATGTATTTTACAATATCTATTTACTAATATATAGTAATATATTTTCTTGATTATCTTGAAAAGGAACACTAATTTAAAAACTTGCTAAATCCTTTTTTCCTATTATACAAAGAGGTGGGGGGGGGGGGGGGGGGGGGGGGGGGGGGGGGGGGGGGGGGGGGGGGGGGGGGGGGGGGGGGGGGGGGG
>JAODKN010016294.1:0-12200 GCA_026774425.1 Petrocephalus zakoni | reverse complement strand
CAGTCTTTCCCCAGTCTTATCTTTTGTAGATCTTCAGCATGAGAGCACCTCTATGATATCACCATTAAAATCTTTCAGCCGGTACACCAGTGACGCTCTAGGCCGTCGTTCAGCGATAGTGAAATACTCGTCTACAAAAGTTTGCCCAAAGCATTTGTTAAAATGTTTTAAACAAATTTAACAAATTAAAATTGTTAAAAGTTTTTGACACCCTGACCACATCCCCAACATTAAGTGTACACCTGCATTTTTTAGATGTACTGTATTCAGCAGTAAGCTGTATATGTTGTTGAAAACTTGGAAAGCGTTGTCTGTCTTTTCCTCAGCTGGTTTCATTTTAATAGTACTGTGGCATGTGTTATTGTAAGCACGTGCTGGATCTTTTATAATGTCCACATATCTTCTTGTGTTGTAAGCTGTAAAATGGCTCCACATTCGTGCCTTCAGTGTGCGATTAAACCTTTCCACCACAGACGCCTTGACATCATTACCAGTATCAAAGTGAATTATTATTCGTTTCTTGATAAGATTATGAAAAGATGTGCTGAAAAACGCCTTTTGTTTGAAGCTTTTTGGAGACCCTGCCTTAAGAGAGAAAGTTTTCAAACTACTTCTATACTTCTGCAGTGGTTTTGTTCTTAAGAACCTGCACCCATACATATTTTGACAGTATGTCTATTAACGTTAGCATGCATTTAAAATTGTTGTTCTGTTCAGCATAAACTACCATGTCAGCCTCCTACTGGGCATCATTATTAGTCACCAAGACTTTGTTTATTTTAAAGTTTAAAATAAGAGGAGGAGGACTAGCTTCAGTTTTAAGGAAAAGTTTAACTTATAGACAGTTGCCATAGCTGTTCTATACCAGCTTTGAATTAAATAACGGTTAAGCTGGATAGCAAAAACAAATTCGGTTTTATGCGTGGTTATGACCCTCCTAAATACAACAAAGACTTTATCAGTGAATTTTCAGTATGCCAAAATTTCACTGCATGCCAAAATGTGACAAAGAGATTTTAATATTCATGTCTGCTGTCCAACTATGCCCCCTGTTAAAGACTTTGTTACTGTTTGTTACTGTTCCTACCCATGAACTTGGTCAAACACTTGACCTGGTTCTAACACATGGCTTATTTGGTGTTAATATTAAAATACATAATGCTGTTTTTTCTGATCATATGCCCATTTCACTTCATTTCAGATTTCTGTGCCCAGTCATAGCTTTAAGCCGAAAGCTCCAGTGCGTCATTGTCGGATGTTTAACTCCTCCATGGCGGGATACTTAACCATCGCATTTAAAAAAAAACGTGTCAAAATTAACAGCTCCTTCCTGTTTTAATATTGAAGAGTTAACCTCAATATTCCTTTCCACGTGCCATGATATCTTAGACACTGTTGCTCCCTATAAAACCCTGTGTCCTAAATCCACATCGAGACCTTGGCTGAATGATATTACTCATTCAGTCAGACGAGAATGTAGGAGGGCCGAGCGCAAGTGGAATAAAGACTGGCTGCAGGTGTCTTTTTAAAGGATAGCTGAGCTAGGTATCCAAATGCGGTAAAAACAGAAAAATTAAAATATTTTTCTGATATTTCAAGGAATTGTCATAAAGCTGGTGCTCTCTTCAGCACTATTAGTGCTGCCCTTAATGTCATACCATCTCACTACGCAATACTCATTTTGTGCCTGGAGCATAGTGTGGTATTCCACTGGAATGGTTCAAGTCATATCTCTCCAATATATCTTTTTCAGTTACCATTGAAGACTATATTTCCTCTTCAGCTCCTCTCCACTGTGGAGTCCTCCAGGGCTCTATCCTGGCGCCTATACTTTTTTCCCTGTACATTCTCCCTTTAGGTTCAATCCTAGGAAAACATGGCATCTCTTTTCAGTGTTATGCAGATGACACTCAAATTTACTTCCCACTACAGTAATCCAATAATAATCAATTAAGGCCTGGAGAACATAAAAGCCTGGATGGCCTTGATTTTTTTTAATTTCAAAGATGTGTGCAAAGACTGAGGTCATTGTTTTTCGTCCAAGTGCCAACAATGAACCACTTAACGAGTCTAGATTGCTTGGAACCTTTTGTTAAGTCCTCTACTAGGAATATGGATGTCATAATGGAGAAAATGGATAAACAAATTAGATCTGTAGTTAAATCAAGCTTCTTTCAGCTAAGACTTTTATCTAAAGTTAAGCCCCTTCTGTCATTCGAAGATTTAGAAAAAGCAATACATGACTGTTAATCCATTGTGCTCTGCACATGTGGGTTCAAATCCCATCCTCGTTAGACACTTTCTGGGGCAGAGTGCAGCTCAGTGGGTTAAGTCTCTGTGTGGAAGGATGCTGGTTCAAGCTGAGCATATCTGTGGGCCCTGAACCCCCAGCTCCCTGGGCTTATTAGCCCTCATGGGGGAAACAAACAGGCCCAGGAAGCAGTACAAGCAACAATGACCCAAAAAAGAACGCTGGACTGAGCGACGCTTACATACGGAGTTAACGAGGGAGAAAGCACAAAACAGCTGTGGATTGTTAAAGTAGGGACAGGAACAGGAGGTGGGATTGGCCATAGGCATGGCTGCTTTGGAGCCACGCCCTAGGAAGACAAAGATCAGCCAGCTGGAGCGGGCTGGACATGACAGCACTGTGTTGTCATAAATGAAATGTAATTTGATGTGTGAGGAACAATGTACATACACTTTGTGATACAAAATTAAATTTATATCTAAATATAATTCAAGTGTTTAGTTTTACGTTGACTTAAGTTTGCATCACCAGTCAATAAATTTTGATAAGGTACAGGTTTGTCTTTTTGTTCTTAATTTGAACCCCTCTCCCAAAAAAAAAAAAACAGCTTTGGTCTCCTCATTTATACATTCCTAGAATCGTGATTTAAGAAGGAGAATCAAGTGGCAGTGGGAGCGTGTGTCTTTATTTATTGTTACGTATTATTAGTTCGCGCAGATAATAAAATCTCCAAAAACATATATGCTGAGCCATTGAGTCCGTGTCCATTTCCGCTTTGACAGCTTCCGCGTTTGATACGAAACTGATTTATTCTCTGGAAATGAAAGTAAATGTGATTTTAAGTTTCAGTCGCCATTTTGTCAAGAAACAGGTAAGATTCTGAAAAAATAAAAAATGTATTTTTATTGCCAGGTAAGACTATATTCGCCTGTTCCCAAGCCCTCATAAATTTAAGTAATAAATATTAATAGTAATAACAACACATATAATAATACAATTATTTCGGACCTAAGTAGCATACGTATTTGGGGGGCACAGGAGGGACCATGCATATGTCTGATTGTGAGCTTACATCAGCAGTCTCCTGCTTCCTAGACTTAATTGGCGAGCTTTCCGCATACTTCTCAGGTGAACTTTCAGATTAGTGGAATTTTTCTCTTTTTTTATCCCAAAATGTTGCCGTGATTCTTCATCGCGACAGATTTACTTTTGCCTACTACGGGGTCGTAGTCAAGGTACGTATTCCTATAGAGGGCTGTGCCGCTTTCTACCTGCGACTTTAGCCATTTTGAGGAAACCCGAATAGTGTGTATAGAGACTTTAGTTTTTTTCTGTAAAAATCTAATGTGGTTTTTATTTATGAATTTTCCATGTTTTTGGCATAAATTGCAACTAAATATGACAATCGAATTTTGATTGAAAATACTTAAAGAGAAAAACGTAAATATCCTGTCCTGCTCTGGTTAAAGATATTTTAATCGCTTCGTGATTCCTTTGATTTATGTCAGGCAGTTATTGCCGCTACGCATGAACATACTTCATTTATAGTGTCTAACTGGATCAGTGTTTGTGATGTGGGGATCGGCGCCGTGCCTATTTCGGATTTTTTTCGGCTTCTAATGAAGTGGCTAGTTTATCTTTAACGGGTGATCAGTTTGGTTATGGCTGTATGGGTAATTTAAATTTTTGCGGTTTTAGACTCAGTCGCGCTTTTTAAGACTTTTCGTCCTAAACCTAAGCGGCTCCGGGATTTGCCGACACAACCTGTGCACGGTGACAGCTCTGTCAAAGCTGAGCATAGGTGGGAAAAGGACAAACTTAAGATTTCCATTGACATTTTGAGTAGCTTGATAAAATATCAAAACGCAGTTAAAACTTTGAGAAACAGGTTATTTTCACCGCGGTAAAGTTAGTTTGATATTCAACATTAGTTTGACATTCGGAAGGCTGCGCACGGACCATAGCAGAATCCGTCTCTGCAAACCTACCGATTTAGGGACCGTCAGAAAACTACTACTAGCTGCGCAAAAGGTTTACAGAGAAGAAAACTTGTTTCACTATCGTCTTTTTGGGTTTAGTGTGTGAATTAAGATAGAATACGGAAATGCTGATATGCTACAATATTGATTTTGTTAATTTATGGCAATTTTTTTACTACCACATTCATCAATTAAATCTATTAATCTCTTCAACCATGTGACCTGGTGATGCCAAACCAACTCTCATAAATACAGACTAATATTCCTCAGACACCACAAGGCATGCTTTTGGAAATATTACCTTTATTTTTGGATATTATTTTACTACTGAATTGATCAATTAAATCTTTTAATCTCTTTGACCATGTGACTTTATGGTGTCAAACCAACTCTCATATATACAGACTAATGTTCCTCACATACCACAAGGCCTGTTTGGGAAGTATTGTCTTTGTTTATTTTTGGCGTTTTTTTTATCAAAAAAACAAATAAAATAAGTAAACAAATAAATATATGAAGCAACAAAACAAATCTTTAACAGTACTACTTATATCCAAAACATGGACTGAATGCTGCTATTTTTGTTTTCTAGTCTTTTTTATGTCTTTACTTGTCTGTGTCCACAACAGACATTGCCATGGCAGATGTTCCCTTGGTTGATTTCCAGCAGTAATGCAACAGTCATGAAACCAGCTTTCACATTCGTCACACTGAGTCTGAAAAAAGATTTCAGAATAATCACTTAGCAAAATGTTTTAAAATGTATTCAAGTACTTTTTTGTATTTGATTAGTGTGTAATTGAATAGTTTATAATTTATTTCAAAATCTAAACAATTACAAGATTTTATAGACCATAATGTAATGAAATGGTAATGATGATAGTGATAAAGTGAAATTAATTTACCCAGTCAAGTACTACAGCATCTGCCTCTGTGCTTCATGGGAAGGTCTTTAAGCCCACATGCAGAACAGTATTGCTCTTAATATAATAATGAAGTATATTTATACAATACTTTGAAAACAGGCCTTGTGATATGTGAGGAATATTAGTCTGTATATTTGAGAGTTGGTTTGACACCAGAAAGTCACATGGTCGGAGAGATTAATAGATTTAATTGACCAGTTCGGTAGTAAAAGCACTGTAAAAACTAAAAAAAGAGAAATTGCCAAACATAAACAAAGACAATACTTCCCAAAACAGGCCTTGTGGTATGTGAGTAATACTAGTCTGTATATACTGGACTTGGTTTGACACCTGAAAGTCACACGGTCGAAGAGATTAATAGATTTAATTGACCAATTCGGTAGTAAAAAAAATGCCAAAAATAAACAAAGACAATACTTCCCAAAACAGGCCTAGTGGTATGTGAGGAATATTAGTCTGTATATTTGAGAGTTGGTTTGATACCAAAAAGTCACACGGTCAAAGAGATTAATAGATTTGGTAGATTTGAATAGATGAATTTGGTAGTAAAAAAAATTGTCAAAAATAAACAAATGTAATATTTCCAGAAATGTATTATTTGTTTTGTGAGGCATATTAGTCTGAAGGTATTAGACTTGGTTTGACGTACACCAAAATCTAAAACTTCTAATCCTCCATGCTCTGTTACATTACTAATGACATATTTCATTAAATAGTGGTGCTTGTTCTTCCGGATAAAGTTATACATCGATTTATCCAATTTATTAACAATATCCTTTGATATCTCAAGAGACAATGAAACATGCAGATCTAGATACCCCCTCTGCTTTAGACAGCAATATGCATCCAATTAATGAAAGATCTCTCAGTAACGAAGAATCTAATTTCCGTTTAGTACTTTCAGTATTATGGCTAAAGTTCAATTCACACCTTTGTTTGACATTTTTACAGATAACGATTATTTCAAGTTCCAAACTTTAAAGTTTTCAAATAATTTAGTATTCAGTTTCCAATAATTAATTTTGTTATTTCTGTAGTCTGCTGTCCCAAGTGTATTAATTCTAACTGAAATGCCTTTGTGGTCTGTCAAAACAGAGGGTTCAATTGAAACACATTCAAAATTTTTAGCCAAATCTTCAGATATAAACCAAAAGTCTTTGTGATCATAAAGATGAATCCTAATTATTCCATGTAAACATACATTTATTCGGATTCTTATACCTCCAAATGCCCAAAATGACCAATCGTAAACACATATGAAGAACACACTTAGATCTATGGTCCTTTAGTGGCCATCTGCCTATACAACCTTCAAGCTCCATATTGAAATCCCCCCAAATAATTTTTGCTGAAAGATATCTAAATATTAAGGAATAAATTTTTTGTCTCTGAAATGATTGGTTGTTTAGTGATTTATTGTTGGTGGCACATATATTAATAAGAATAAATGTTGTATTATGGGATTCTACAGCTAATATAATCCATTAGCCTAAATTATCCTTTTCAAAAATCTGAATTTGGCCTCCAAACCTGCCTTTTAAAATAACGACACCTGCTGTTCAATTGACTCCACACAAAAACCAAATCTCACTGCCCCACTGAGTTTTCCAAAATGTAGTATCTGTAGAACATGCACCTGTTTCCAGAATTAAATAATTGCTCTTACAAATCAAATAAACTAACCTCCATAACTTAAGCTACAACAGTTTTTAAAATAACATTAAAACTCTGGGGCTTCTCAACATCACTTGCAGCAAACTTGTATTAAGCATTTAAGATCACCTCGAAAACTTAATGTGACAGTAGTCAATACTTAGATAACAGTCAAAGATTCCTTCTTTTGTCTCGGGGGCTCTTTGGTCCCGTATCTCTGGGCCCGCACAGCCTGGGTGGGGAGCAGGGTGATCTTGGGGGCTTTGCAGGTGGTCCCAGTGGGGAGGCAGCCTCCTCTAGCGGTGGTAGGCCAGGTGGTGGCTGGAGCAGTGCCACTGTGGTTTGGGGTCCCGGCGGGTGTTCCAGGTACCCTGGGATGCTTCGTGGGCTGGCGGCAACTTTGGGGGTTTGGTCCCGGGTTGGGTGGAGGCCTGCCTTCCTCCGTGACCTGGAGTCAGATCTCTGGCCGGTGGGGTAAGCCCTCTCTGCGGCCCCCCTCTGCTCCACACTCCTCCTCAGCACTACTGGGGGCGACATGCTGGGCCGCGGGCTCCGGTCTGCCCCACCCTCCTGAGGGCGGTGTGTGTGGGTGCCTGGCTTCCGGGCCTCTTTGCTTCTGGGCTGGTGGGTTATGGGCTGGGCCGCTGGCCTCCTGTCCGGTGCCCTCTGGTGGGGCCCCTCGTGCCAGGGGCTGTTTGTCCCGGTGCCCTCTGGTGGGGCCCCTCGTGCCAGGGGCTGTTGTCCCGGTGCCCTCTGGTGGGGCGCCTCGCGCCAGGGGCTGTTGTCCCAGTGCCCTCTGGTGGGGCGCCTCGCGCCAGGGGCTGTTGTCCCGGTGCCCTCTGGTGGGGCCCCTCGTGCCAGGGGCTGTTTGTCCCGGTGCCCTCTGGTGGGGCCCCTCGTGTCAGGGGCTGTTGTCCCGGTGCCCTCTGGTGAGGCCCCTCTCGCCAGGGGCTGCTGTCCCGGTGCCCTCTTGTGGGGCCCCTCGCGCCAGGGGCTGTTGTCCTGGTTCCCTCTGGTGGGGCCCCTCGCGCCAGGGGCTGTTGTCCCGGTGCCCTCTTGTGGGGCCCCTCGTGCAAGGGGCTGTTGTCCCGGTGCCCTCTTGTGGGGCCCCTCTTGCCAGGGGCTGTTGTCCCGGTGCTCCCTCGCATGGTCCTCGGCAGATTGGGCATGTGGTTGTAGCTTGGGCATGTGACCGGAGTCCTTCATTCTGGGGACAGCGGGGGGCCCTTTTGGTTTGGGTCCTGGCGGCTTTGGCCTTGGGGTCTGTGTGGGGGGGTGTCACTGCTGCCCCCACAGAAGAGCAGTATGTCAGACCTTGCAAAAGAGATGCAGAGTTTACGCAAACCTTTTTTTTCACAAGCAGTCAGTGAAAACTGCGGCCAGAACATCCAAACCCTAAAACTGTAAATGATCTTGGACATCCATCTAGCTTAATGCATTGGACCAGGTGCCACGAATCGTATACCACATGGTGGGGTGATACCAAGAAATATAACAGTTATTTTGCGTAACTCTCTCTAATCATCTTGCATCTGATTTTTGGTTAGAGCTGAACTGAGGAAACTTCCAAGATCTTCTTTTAACGTCTTCAATGCAGCTGCAGTCGCAGGAGCAGTGGATGCATTTTCAAACTGACCTTGATTGATGAATTGCCAGTGTGCTTGAAACCTCTTGAAAAGAAGAATTTCTGGAGCAGATGAAGCCCCCAGCACTGAAGTGAATGCTGCACCAGCTACCAGTTCAAGGATGTGGTAGCGGAAAGCTAGAGGTTGTACATCATGCCCTAGCAGCTGTACCAGCACAGTACAAGCACCAGATTTGTGACCTGTGTTGCTACTTGTGGTGTCGAAACACAGCCCTTCCACACGATCGGCTATATTCCATTCATTCAGCGCTTGAAACACTGCATGGGTTTGCGCAGCCCCAGTCCCCGTGGGGATTTTCGATACTGCTATGAGCTGTGATCCTTCACCACCTCCACATGAAGAAACCAGTATTGGTAGCCGATCTACCATTTCCACCAGTGAGATCTGGCAACAACTTGCCCTCCCAGTGAACAACAAGAGCAGTATTTGCCTGTTGCTGGAAGTTGTGATGACGATGAATGCTGCTCTCTGATGTTTTGCTATAGAGCTTTTACCGTTTCTCCGACAATAATCACTGCAGAGTGGCTGGACACTTTATGGCGATCGAGAGCAGCTGCTACCTCAGGAGTGATAACAGCATGGTGACCACACTTTGTGAGAGGCTGTGAAATCACAGTATTACTCTCACTTTGACGTTTTTCATATAATTCATCGCAATCATCATCTGAACTGCTGGAGCTATTGTTACTCTCAAGCATAATTTGCTGGTGTAGATGGTCACTTTCGCCGATTGATTTCAAGCGGCGCTCTTCCTCTTTGGTTAACTCCTCATGCTGTTTTTGTTCTTTTTTGGCCAGTTTTGTGTCAACTCTATGACCCTTTTTCTCTTTGTGCAATTAGAAACGCTTCATCCTCTTCTATTTTCATAATGTCAAGAGCATCAGCATGGGCAATGTCAAACAGATTTTCAAAACAATTCTGCTTCATTTTGATACTGTGCTACTGTACGTCTTGAGGCATTTTTCTTCAGTGTTTGCCAATGTTTAGATAGAGCCTCCAGTTTCTTAATTGAATCCTGTTTATGGCAGACTAGAATTCTTGCACGACTCCAGAACTCTTCAGTTCTTTCTACTGTAACTGCTGATGCTTCACGGACGTCTTCTTCTCCTCTACATGTAGACAAAGGAAGTGTCCCAGAGCCTGCCAATTTGATGGTAACTTCAAACCTCTAATTTCTTCAACGTCCGTTCCTAACAAATAACCTGCTTTTCTTTTGCTACATGTTGCAAAAGCCATACTGATAACCCTGCAAGTAGACAACAAACCCAGGCTTATTTTCTGAACCGGTTCAACACACTGTCAATGTGCAAACTGAGCGATTTCATTTATAATGTTCTGAGCCTGATAAGTCAGAAAAATGATCAGTATTGTGCACTTCATCTGAATTTTCACTGCTTTTTTTTACCAAAACAGCAACAAAACAAAACATACGTCAGGACACAAGATGATGAGATCAACGAAGCAAACATGAAAAAAAAACAGCTAATAAAGCTAAATATTAAAATATTTTGATAAAACTTTCCAATCTTGTGCTTTCTCACAAAATAGACAGTTTCTGGAGGGTCAGACCAATAAAATGAACAACTTGAAAAATAAGGGACAG
The DNA here is from genome assembly GCA_026774425.1 of Petrocephalus zakoni. Taxonomy (NCBI): domain Eukaryota; kingdom Metazoa; phylum Chordata; class Actinopteri; order Osteoglossiformes; family Mormyridae; genus Petrocephalus; species Petrocephalus zakoni. The sequence continues at coordinate 2,142 of JAODKN010016294.1, read as the reverse complement.
CCTAATATGTAATTTACTTAATAAGCAATTTATGTAGTAGCAGTTCAGGTACTCCAGATGTTTAGAAATATATAAACATGGCACAAATTCCCTCAAATTTGGCTCTGCATCACTTTATTACGTGTAATACCACACATAAAATGTATTAGAGTAACAGAATGGAGACCCCAATGTGTTCATTCAATGTAAATGTGCTGAGTACTAGATATTGTGTATTTATGTATGCATCTATTTACCCTTTATGTTCACAGAGGCCTCAGCAAGAATCATCAGGTCTGGAGTGGCACAAAAATGGAAAAGAAGACAGAAAAAAGAAGAGCTGCTTTTGAAATGCACCCCCCTGTGGAGAGTAAAAGAAAGAGCACTGAGAGGTAACAGTATTATAGCTCACTAGCATGCCTGTCACTTTGAGTTGATAATCTATGTAATCCTTGTAGGGAACACAATAATCCATGAAGGGGACAGAAAGATAAGGCACAAGTATTTTATGAGTTCCACAGATATACAGGAAGCTGATTGTGAGAAAGACCTTGGTAGGCAGTGTTGGGGAATAACGGAATACATGTGACGGCATTATGAATGGTAGATTACCTGGATTAGAATAACATTCTGAGGGGTAGCCAGCATGGATTTAGGAGAGATAGATCCTCTTTAACAAATCTGCTGGAGTTCTTTGAGAAAGCTACTATTGAGGAAGTTGATGATAAGAAGGCCTATGATGTCATCTACTTAGATTTCCAGAAGGCTTTTGATGTTGTCCCCCACAAAAAGCTCCTACTTAAGCTCAAAGCGACAAGGATTTTAGGAACTGTAGCAACCTGGATTGAAAACTGGTTAACAGATAGGCTAGTAGTTATTAGGGGCTTGGTGGGCCTGTGTTCATAGTGGGGTACCACAGGGTCACTATTATTCCTAGTTTATATAAATGATATCGACACCAATATATACAGTAAATTTGCAGACACCAAGGTGGGTGGTGTAGCTGATACTGAAATATGAGCACAGAGGCTACAGCGGGATCTTGATCTAATTAGTGACTGGGCTGATACCTGGCAGATGAAGCTTGTTTACTCAGGAGTGTAAGGTTATCCAAGTAGGGAACAGGAATGTAAGACACAAGAACTTTATGGGTGCCATGGAAATACTGGAAGCTGATTATGAGAAAGACCTTGGTGTGTATGTTGATGCTTCCATGTCCCATTCTCGCCAGTATGGGGAAGCAATTAAAAAGGGCAGTTGGATATTGGGTTACATCTCCAGGTGTGGGGAGTTTAAGTGAAGGGAGCTAATGTTAGGACTTTACCATTCCTTGGTAAGACCCCACTTAGAATATTGTGTGCCGTTCTGGCCACCTTACCTTAAAAAGGACATTGCTGCCTTAAAAAGGGTTCAACGCAGGGCGACAAAAATGTTTCCTGGGCTAAATGGAATGTTTCCTGGGCTAAATGGAAAGTTAGCTAAAGTCAATCTGTTCAGCCTCAAGCAAAGGAGACTAAGGGGGACATGATCCAGATGTATAACATTCTAACAGGTCTGGATGCTGTCCAAGTAAATGGTTATTTCAATATTAATTCAAATAAGAGAACTTGTGAAGAGAACTAAGAGAAACAGTTAGGAATTAGCGGAAGAACATTTCAAACTGCAGTTGAGAAAAAGCTTCTTTACACACCGTGTAGTTAGAGTATGAAATAGCCTTCCTGTTAGTGTAGTGCAAACTAAGACCTTGGGTTCCATTAAAATGGTGCTAGATATACAATGGAGGAAATAATTGTTTGACCCCTCGCTGATTTTGTAAGTTTGTCCATTGACAAAGAAATGAGAAGTCTCAGAACAGTATCATTTTAATGGTAAGTGATTTTAACAGTGACAGATAGCACATCAAAAGGAAAATTGAAAAAATAACTTTAAATAAAAGATAGAAACTGCTTTGCATTTTATTGCGGGAAATAAGTATTTGAGCCCCTACCAACCATTAAGAGTTCAGACTCTGTAAGCCCTGTCCCCTGGCCCAATGGCGGAGTCCAAGTGGACAGCCGAAGGCTCTGTATGCGCGTGGCTCCGCCCGAACGCCCCTGTAAAGTTACTCACCTTTTACATAAAAACCCTAAATATCTGACTCCAATTTGATTACATATTTATTAA
>JAODKN010016293.1:0-12219 GCA_026774425.1 Petrocephalus zakoni | reverse complement strand
AAGGCCACACTAATACTAACACACTATCTATCCTGAAGGCCACACTAATACTAACACACTATCTATCCTGAAGGCCACACTAACAAGTTCAGCAGCTTATCTATCTTGAGGGCCACAGTAATGAAGCTCAGTAGTATATCTATCTTGAAGGCTACGGGTAGCATCAAACTAACCAACAGGTGGCCGGTTGAATGCACCAAGTGTTCTTATCAAGGAGTAGGGAGTTGCTCCACTGGGCCTACAAAGAACTGAGGGTTGTGGGAATGACCCCCGTACCACTACTACTGGGATGGTTCAGAAGTATGATCAGCAAAATGTATCACAAAGGGGTGTGGATCAGAGAACAATAGAAATTATGGTGAATGGCTAAAGTATTGATGATGCTTAAGTGACGTAGTCCTTACTGGAAAATAAGGAAATGTATAAGAACCGATGTAAAACCAATATTGGACACACTCCTGCAGGGTGTCCAGTCTCGATTGTAACCTCTGAGGTCGCAGTAAAGGCCGAACTTGGGATTCTGCACAAGCGGCTCCTGACTTCTCATTTGGTGGGGAAGAAAAACCACAACATGTGCTAGCTATATGATGCTCATTGAAATTGAAATTATTAATGATAATGAATAATAATGGCATAATCAAAAAGTATTATTATTATTATTATTATATTATTATAAATGAATTATATCTATTCCTATCTATTTTGTGAATATTATTATTCTGATGCTATTCCAGACATTACAGTAGGTTAAACATGCAGGAAAATAAAGGAGAAACCATTGGCTATGTTGAGTCTGAATCTACTTGTTAAGTACCACCCTGTTATATTCTATTCCACCCTGTTAGGCAATGATTAAAAAAATATTCGAATCACAACGGTAAGTGTTTGGTATATTTGTATATTGTTTTGTTAAATGAAGTACATATAATGCATCTACATATACTTTTATTTTGAATTAATAAAAGTCCTCATACAAGACAACAAAATGGGGACAAAATGCACAGATTCCATTATTCTGACATTGTACTCTTCGTAAAATGTAAACTGTTAATGCTACAAGAATGAAACTTTTATCATAGCAAAAGGGACACATTGTATCCCAGAAAAGTTCAGTATTGTTTGACTTGTACATTATTTAGACTCCATGATTATCATGTACATGTCCCTAACAGGGTAGAAAACGTCTGGAGAAACATATACAAAAAACATCCCATAATTATAATATTTTCAACCCCTGAGCTTGGCAAACATGCATTCCTCATAGCTAAGTATGGTCTAGTCCTGACAACATGTTTAAACCATAAAATACAATGATTCCAATTTTCAGAAAACAGACAGCCAAATATATGGTCCAAAACAGGAATCACCCACATATATATATCTATATATATATATATATATATATATATGTATATATATAATTCTATTTCTTGACTAACGATGATGATTTACCAGGCCATGTTTCCGAACAAAAATAATTTTTAAAGCAGTGGAAAAATTGCACCTATTCAAAAGCAAATAACAGGGTTTTTTTTGCATTCATCATTCTGAAAAAGAGTGAGATGGATTTAAAGGATATGAAAATCATCTGAAGAGTTCATGCATTAGGTTAGTCAGTAGTTACTATATGACTCAGAGTTTTTAAGCTAAGGAATAAACATAACACAGTATATATATAAAAAAGCAGATCACTGACCAGATGTCGTTATACTTGAATTCTTAGTTAGCGTGGCCAAATGAAAAACATCACTCAAGTGTCACTGGTATATACTTGGAAAGTGCATCAGAGTATAAATATGACACAACACGCCACTTCAATGAAAACGGAAAAGGAAAATATTTTAATGTTCATTAAGAATCAAAAGCTAGAAACCCACAGTAGTGATGCATGATTCACGATTTGTATGGAAAATGATGAAAAGTTTCCAAATGATTATACGCTATATACTTTATTACAAACATTAATGCTAAACTCATTCTTCAGTATCGTTTCTCTTTGTTTATATTTATTTGTCAGAAACGTTTGCAAATGAATCATAAGGAGAGTACAGGGTCTGCCAGTCTCTGGAGCAACTGGACTTAAAATCCTTGCTCAAGGGCCCAATTAATTATAATTAAATAATAAGATATAATTATTTTTCACTCTGCCAGCATTTGGGAATTGAACCAGCAACCTTCCACTCACAGGCCTTAATAAAAGCTGTCACGACTGGAGAATGCAGGCATCACTGCCCATGCGTTCATGTGGACTTATTACAATTTTAGATAATCCCCCAGTAATTCTCGCCATCTCTTTGTTTTTTTCTTTAGTGACACTTTATTAATCCCTGTGGGGAAATTCTGTTTGTCCCATCCTGCTCACCATACAGCTGAATGTAAGCTTTGGAGTGTCAGGCTTAACCAGGGACCAACGTATCACAGCCGCAGGCTAACCCTGCTGAGCCTCACATCTCCCTGATGTTTAAAATAAAATAAAAATGTATACGTTTTCTGTTTCGAATAGTGCATTTGCTGACTTTAAGTAAGTTGTAACAATTCAGATGCTTCTACCAAGCCTCCAGACATGAAAAACATAGTCAATAAATAACAACGCTGACAACTTGTTAAAGGGTATTGACAGAAGGTGTTACTTTCACTTTCTGCTTGGGGGTCCCTCAAGACGAGATGCATCATGATCATGTGTCCTGGGTCGCCCACCTAAGCTAAAAATGAAAGCATGAACTAAGGGCTTCTATTGAGTCTGCACATACGTGCTTGTTCAGCAAATCATCTAACTATATAGGCACACAATAGCTGCCTTTGGTTGACAGTCAGGCACAAACCCACGTGACACTTTAATCGATAAAGAACAGCCTAAAAAAAGCATAGTGCATTTTCATAAATGTATCTAACTTTCATGTAATCTTCAGATGATGATAAGGCAAAGGTCAAAATGTTATCTTGCACATAATTAGGGAAAATGCTAACTGGAACTATTATTCCTTCAAAACAAACATCTACATATTCTTGTGTGTTCCTGTTGTTCCGCAGATTACTGATGACAATTCCGGTTGAAAAAAAAATTCACCTGCTGCATACTGAGGCGGCCTTGCTGTGACGTCACAACAGTGAGATCTACCCCCACAGTTTCTCAGAGTTAGGTAGATATGGCTTAGCTCAGCAAAGTAAACGGACAGAGACACAGATGCAGAGAGCAGGAGACCATAGCACATCGATTTTTATATATTAGCCTCTCAAGGGTCATGGGTTACTCCAGAAAGCGACTATTCTCTTTCTATCTGCCATTGCTGTTACTCAGTCATGGTAAGTAATGCCGTGCAGTGCCCAATACTGCACTACTACATGTAGTATTATATATACTCTATATATGTGTGTGTGCGTGTGTGTGTGTGTGTGTGTGTATATGTGTATATATATATAGACTTAGTTGGTCAAAGAATCATGTTCTTAAGTAATATTCAACTTCTCTAGATTATGACATTATGTCTGTCAAAATGTGTCAGCTTAGCCATTTCCAAACCTCTGTTAACATAAACAAACTACAGTGACAGATGCTGGACTTTTATACGTTTTGATGTCCTAATATTACAGGTTTTCTTCTACTGTTCTTTAAAAATACTTATTATTGAAAATGTACGCTTCAAGATGACAATAGCAAAATCAGAATCACTTTCATCAAGGGGATCAAACAAATAAATAAATGCCGCAAATTACTAATTACTATAATAACACGTACTTAAATAATCAGGGCATTCCCCATGTTAAAGGTTGGCTTTTATAAACATGAAAAATATAATTTGAGTATTATATTTTTTTCAAATAGATAATTCGCATTAAGGTTTTATAGCTGCTGCTCAGCTATTCTTACATAGTGAATTGCGAAATAATGTTTCAGACAGAGTTGTGATGCACTGATATCGAGTTAATGCTATTGACAACATAGTAATGCCACTTTAAGGAATAGCAATCTTAACCCTCCTATTAAGTTACACAAATGAAGAAAACAACTCGCTGAGACAGTAATGCTAGAAATGCAGTTGAACTTTGATTTGAAATAGTAGGCGTTGTAAAATATGACTGAAAAAAGGGGGTGCCCCAGGTAGAGTGAAACCAAATAAAGTACCATACAAACATACCCACACCTTTCTCCATTTCCCTCCCTCCCTCTCTCTCTTTCTCTCTCTGTCGAAATTTTCCCTTTTGGAAAATATGGCTTATGCACGTTTTTTCTTTTTTCAGAACTTTCTCTGACTCATACTATTACTACCTGTTGACTGAGGTGACTGCAGCAATTAATAATTAATTCAGCCCAATACCCCCCCGCCCCCGAGGTAAATTAAACCGTGAATAGGACAGAAGAGGAAAACTGTAGATCCCAATCTTGCATCTTATATTAGTGAGAGAAATATGCAACATATTAACGTTTAGAAGTTAATATGTTGCATATTTCTCTCACTAATATAAAATGTAACAGTAAAATCAATGGAGGTTGAAAAACTGAGCAGATGACTGTTGTTTCTTATAGTGACAGAAATGTGGTTCCGAGCTGTACGTCTTGTCTTTCTGAAGTAGAGAGTTTATTTGTGGAAAATGAAACAGAAAACAGAGACAGCTTTGACCTTGGAGGCCCCAAAGAAGCCCTTCCCAGGACCTGGCAGGTCTTACTGGAGTCTTACTTTGCTGGACAGGGATGTCATGCGTGTTATTCTGTGTAGCAAGAAGCTCACTGATATAACAAATAATTAAAACAAATAATCCATTCTTTTTTAACAATCTGCTTCAGATATGTCATTTTATTTTAGACTCTTATACATGGCAAATATATATTGACAGCTGTTTTTAAGAATTCATAAATATATGAAAGTCATTTAGATTATAATTGTTAATTATATAAACTGTAAAATGAATAATAGTATACAATTCATTAGATGGTGGGGGGGAAATGTGTAGTTCTGTGCTATCGTGTACTACTATGATACTGATATCTAAATGACAACTGCTAGTAACACACCGGATGACTTTTTAAAACATACTGTATTGACAGTTTGATAAGAGAAAATGATATAAACCGGCCAGGGTGAAGTCATGTCTAATTGCTGATTTATTTTCCATGAAATTCTTGTTTCAAGTAATAATATTACTTATTACTTCAAGTAGAATATTTTTTCTGTTGTCAAAAATATGTTCCATTACTACCCCAGGTGCCATTTCTATCTGTTTATTGTATTACTTGTTAAATCATTATAATTAGGTACCAAACGTATGCATTCCAAAATATAATGAATTACTCTGGCAACTGGACTTTATTTTTATGTTCTTAAATAAGTAGTATTTAATATTTCATATTCTAATGAATCAGTAACTGCTGCAGATATTTTCTGTCCTAGACTGGTCCACTAAAAATAGTGTTTGCGAAGCAAAGCCTTCAGTTCCAATACCCAGTAGCTAGGATCTTCATTGATAATGACGTTTTCATTAATAGTGTGCTTTGTTTTAATAAGTTTTTATAAAACGTCCTAATGGCTGCTTGAAAAAGTAGAACGCTTTGTTTTAAAGAAAGAAAAAAGGAAAAAAAACACAAAAGCAAAACCATATCCTAAGCACTTTTTTTCCATTGAATAGTTAGGGTAAATCTGCACTGAATCATAATGTGGCACCTTGCCTCTGTTTTAATATCCTGTCTTAAACATCTCTCTGAACAGAAGTCTTCCAGGCAGAAGAAATTACAGGGACAGTCGGTCAGGAGGTCAAACTTAATTTTACCTGGCAGGCCATGCCGAAGAACTCAGTGAAGACCGTCAGCCTGTACAAGGATGGCAAGAAGGTGGGAGAGTGTCCTCATGCCGACACTAGCTGCGTTTGCACACGTGGCTCGCTGACAAAAATTTCCCAAGGAGCTATTGTGAGCATCTCAAACCTAACTATAGCAGATTCTGGGAATTACTCTGTCACCTTCTTCTACAACCCTCCGCTCTTTCAAGAGAGCAAATTACTATCTCTTGTCGTCCATTTTGAAGAGCTTACAACAGGTATGTCAAATATCCTAGTTAATGGACCACAAAATGCTAACATTTTACGAACTAATGAATATTTAAAGTGCACACAGAGGTAAAAGGTTTACCTGAGTTCAATTCAGAAGCTAGGAAGATATGTAAAATCATGCGTGCTACGTTAATATCAGTGTTAATATCAATAACTCTCTTATTGGTACCAAATGATCATTTAGGTTAATGCAGTTAAATGTACCATTAATATTTTATAAAGTTCTGTGATCTTAAACTATATAAAACAGTATTGTTTTACAAATGATTATGAATTGTTAAATGTGCAGCAGTTCGATCCGGCACAGTAAAACGGTTTAAATTAAATGGAAGTTAAAATTCCCTAACAATTTTTTCGCCTGCAATCTTCAGATTCAACTGAAGTACACGGAAATGACTTCCAGGACGCCTCTTCAGCATCCTTCTTGTACGTGTACATCATCATTGCTCTTGGCTTCATCTCTGTGATGTTGCCATCGGTGCTGCTGAGTTGTTTCTATCAGACCCCTAAGAGGAGTTCAGGTGAGAGACGTCATGCTAGCTTGGTGAGGTGCCCATTACGAACTAGCTACACCAGTGTTTCCCAGACCAGTCCTTGGGGACCAGCAGACAGTCCACATTTTTACTCGTACCAGGAGCTGGGAGGGAGCAAAAATGTGGAGTGTCTGGCAGGAAGTTGGAAGGGAGCAAAAACGAGGACCACTTGTTGGGTAAAACGGAGCTCTTTTAGCATATGCGCCACTTCACAGCGCTAACCCAGATAGCGTCTCCCATAACTTCATGCTCAGTTATGGACTTTGATGCGAGGTTGGACTGGGGTTAAATTTCAGCCCTGGACTTTGGGTCTACGATGGCCCCACGACCATTTTAAGGGGATAATATTTTGCCGAATGGTTATGGCGGGGTTCACCTCTGTAAATTTTGCTAGCCCACCGGTAAATTACCCCATATGCCAAATAACTAGTCCAGCCATGCTTTCATGAGAAGTGATCACTGCTAACAAGCTACTATAATTGTTTATATTCGCGAATTCATTTTCTGGATCTCAAGCAAAGGTAAAGGGGAAATGGATTATATGTGTAATGAAAACAATGGAATCGACAGGTTACCTTTATTAATAATGCAGTTTGTGGGTGGCTAAAACTATAGTTATACGTGGGAAAAAAAAAACATATTATTTGTGAAAACCAAAAATAGACAGTGCTCTCAAAATGAATCATGCTTCCGGGGAACTTTTGCATCCTGCAACATGCATGTTTATCTTTCCTAAGACAAGCATCATGTACCATAATTCCAGTTGAAAAATCACAATGAAGTGAAATAATTATTAAGCAGCTGACAGTCACCAGTTACTGGAAAACGCGATAAGCTTATTCCAAAGGCAGAAGAAATAGACTAAGACGTTTTGATCTGAATCGACATTCTTCCTCTCAGCATGCTAATGTGAAACAGATGGCAACAGATCCATCTGGCCCTCATTGGTTGAAGACATGGTTGAAGATTCTTTAAAAACAAATGATTTTTGTACAGTTGCAGGAAAGACATATTTAGTAGCATAGGCACATCAGGTATTAAGCTATTAATGAAATTTCTCTCCATGACTTGATGCCATTTCTGCACTGCTACTGTTTACAATGTAATGTCGTTATAATAGTTAGACTACATTGTGATGTTCATAAACCAAAACAATTTCATAGTATTCACAAAGGTATTCCCACAAATATATAAGTAACAGTGTTTGAAATTTCTCATATATAACTGGAATTTTACTAGATTAGTCAAAAGGTCGAAAAATAGATGGGTGTATTGCAAATACAGGGAGTCCTCAGGTTATGAGCTTCTCGACATGCGACGTTTCGAGTTATGACGCTAACGCCCGTAAAAACTGCTTCGGCTTACTCACGTCGTACTTACGGACTACGTGGCCAAACTAGGTTGGTAGCTCGCGGCGTTTTTTACACTCATTCGTCGTGGGTGCGATTTCAGCATGTACTTTTTGAAAATGAAAATGAGCCGATGCAGCAGAGCAAAGGTGATCATTACATTTCAGTGTGATGTGGCACAATTTAAACGTTTAATTGTGTGTAATGCAAACCCTTCTAATTGTTTTTTCTGGATGGTAGTTAAATAAGACGCAAAGCAATGGACTGATGGTTTTGCTTTTCATTATGTCACGTTCTCTTCGCGACACTCACTGAAAAACGATGACTCTTGTGCATTGCATTTCCACATGGCACGGTTTCTGCGTGCTGCACACTGTAAAACAATACGTCACGTCGATTGTTTTTCGTGTTTGAATTCCAAGGTGGCATGAATTCTGCTCCATAATTATGTTCTACGTTATGGTTTTACAGCTGTGTTAGGATAGGTATGTGACTTCGGCTTGGGTGTGTTTCGACTTACAACTACATTTCTGTAAATTCAGGGTACATTACTGTCGCAGGAACAGAACTGTGTCATAAACCGAGGACTCCCGGTACTGGATACATTTTAGTACAGGTTTTGAAATATTTAAGCTAACATACTTTGATAGACATAATATTATAGTTCTACACCAACATGAAGATCATTTAAACAATATTTTCTATTACTGCCTAAGACTATTGCACAGTACTTTATGTTGCTTTGGGTGTTTTTTTATGTGAAATGCTCACTTTTAACTGGGTCTCCATAGTCATCCAGTTGTTGGGAAGTGTTGAAAAAACACTTGTCATGACTGAATGTTTTTCCATGTCATTAACCAAAGACAAGGAAAAACTTATGAACAAATATTCTTATACCTACAGGCCACCAGCAAAGACCGTGTTCCAGCAATGCATTTCAGGTGAGGATACAAATTTTGCACATTCATAACTTTAATAATACTAATACTTATTAAAGATTGTTAATGTCTTGTGTCTGGGGGTAGGCCCAAAAAAACGTTTAGTTATCATTAATTAATGACATAAAAAATAAGAAGCTAATATTAAAAACAACCAAAAGGGATACAATGAACAGTAACATAGGGCCAATACAGCAATAAAATTATCAATTTCAATATTGCATGGTGGTATAGCATAATTTCTTGCATAATTAACAGTTATAATGCACTGTTTTAAAACAAGTTCTATCAAAGTATGAGTCTAGGGCCGACATATTTATCATTATACCTGTGACGCGCTCCATAACTAATAGTAACACAATTTGGTCATCATAATCAGAGAAACTATTTTCTACAAAAGAATTTTAGAATATTGTGATAACAGTACAAAAAAAAAAGGTTTAAAAAATGCATGCAGTGCATGTACTGTAGAGTGCGGCTTGTTATTGAGAAACCTTGGTCTTTTTCAGGTGCCGAGTGAGGCGGGCATGTCTGTGTGTCAGATGGAGTACGTCGCTCTGGATTTCCCAAACAGCCTGGATGTAAATAAGAAGGCTAAGTGGAGCAGGAAGGCCCTGAAGCTCCAGGAGACTGTGGAGTACGCCACCATCGCCTTTCCTCAGGCTTAGAAGTGCATGCTGCTCAGAGAGGAACACCTCTGCAAGGAGGACGTCGCCATGCCGCCTCGGACTGCTTAAAATACTACTGCATACACTGTTCCTATTGTCCCGGTGCTGTAGAATAGTGCGGTAAATTAGCTAAAGTAACTTAACTAGAGACACACATCACTATTACTGCTGAACTGACAAACTACATGAAATATGTATTCTAGCTGTCTTACAGTACAAGATCCAAGGCAAAGCAATACTTGAAAGGTGAAAATAATTAATTGTTGACACACCAACAAAACATGCCCGCCCCATTAAGGCCATATACGATGAGAGGGGGGCAGTTATTATTTCACACCTGGGGGGCAATGTGGGGGTAGTACCTTGTTACCTAGCAACTCTCTCATCACAAGTGCACTTCCCTACCCCTTAAGCCACCCCTGGAGAGAGCTTAATGACTTGCTAAATGCATACTTGATGATGACTGTTATCATGCATATTTTATCTCCAAATAAGGTGCTACTGTCCTGTATATAAACTTAACGCAACACTATTTGTAAAAATGACAAACAGTAAATGATTTATATGACAAATTTAACTGATTTCTTTTCATTTTAATTCACAAGATGGGTAGATACATAATAATCTATCAACTGTGATGTGATAATATCAGTGCAAATATCAAAATATTATTTGTACCAAGTGATCATTTAGAATGATGTGGTTAAAAGTTTATATCCTTATAACTTTTGTTTTAGTGACCACTGGTCCCGTCCAGGAACCCTCTTTTATACTAGTTCTGGATTTTTTAAACTAAATGATTGTTGACATTGGATTAACAGATACAAGTGAATAAATATTGCAGCTATTTCTCATTTTTTAAATGCTTAAAGGAATTATGTTTAGCTTAAAATATTTGGTCATGTACATTACATATGTTATAAAGACATTTAGGTTATCACAGGGTTGCCAACTCTCACGCGCCTGGCATGACACTCACACAAGAAATCTTATGGTAAATCTATATTATTCCATTAAAGACTTAAAATTACTTACAGCAAAAGCATTGGGGTACTTTGATAACCCTACAGACTATTAACAAGGCAATAAAAGTGTTACATACATGTAAATGTGTGTGCAGATTTGTCTCTAATTGAAAATCTCACTCCAACCAGCTGACCAAAGTTGGCAGCCCTGCTATCAATTACATTTCTGAAAAACTGTCGGATGATATCTGAAAATGATTTAAAAATACCTCTAAGTGACATTTCTGCATATTTAAAATATTATAACAAACAGGAAAGACAACTTTAGATTACACATTCACAACATATTTACAACTGTAAAATGTTACGTGTTAATGTTAAAATGCCGCTTCAACTGAAAAAAATAACAACAACAAACTACTAACTACTTATACCACTCATCAGCACCTTGTTTGTATCACACGATGCTCCACACCGCAGATTTAAGATTAATTGCGTTTGTCCAGGCAGATGGAACAAATGCAGAGCAGAAAAAAAAAAAAAACAAGTAGCGACTCTCCGCAGCCGATGCGGCTCCATGACGCTCCGCAAGCAGGCAGCGCTGCACAGCACAGCTCGGCTCAGCGCTGCACGGCTGCCCACGAGGATGTCACGTGACTTTCCGTCTCCTGCTTCTGTAAACAAGTGCTCGGTCAGAGCTCTGCAGTTTCCAGGCACGCTGCAAAGCAAACGCAAGCAGGTAAAGGACATGACATGCATATTTTTTTGCGTCTGAGATTGCATTATTATGTTTTTTTTAATCCTTTAATGCATACACAGCATTTCATACGTTCCTTTATGAAACCTCTTTAATGTGAATATTTTCAGTAGCTACATTTAAAAGTTGCAAAACAGTGGGGTTTTGAAACCATTAAGATGACAGAAATATCTGTCCACAAATTTACATAACCTCAAATGTGCCATCGGAAAACAGAGGGGGTTCATTTAAAAGACATTTTTGAAAATCAGATGTTACATCATAAAGGAGACTCCAAATGATCTTCATGGTGCAGTGAAAAAGTCAGTAGATCTTAAATATTGATGAAAAATTGACCAGTTTCAGCTTATGGTTGGGTCTGCGTAGGCTCCATGAAAGGTGGCATAACCCACGGAAAGCCATAAAAATATTATAACATGGTACTAATCGTTTTTAAAATTGTATGCAGAAACTTGACATCAAGGACAAAAGTTGATGCATGTGTTCAAGCGTCTTTGCCCATCTACTGTAGAAATTACACAGGCCAACAAGATAAAAAAAAATTCTGCTGCTCAGCATAATGTACGTCTCTTATACTAAATCGGGTGGCTGAGACCAAATCTGAAGTCAGATTTATTGTAGCACGTCAGGATTTAAAGTTAAGTCAATTTGTTTAAAAATGAATCTGTACATTACACAAAACTAAGACTTGGTACATCATCAGCCATTGATGCATTCAGAGTAAGAAAACTGCTAAAGATTCAACTTGGGCTTATTGAAAAGGCCTAGTGTTCCAAAGTGCTTAAAGCATTTGCGTTTGCGTTTGTGGATGGTAGTAGTATCCTGTTGTAGATAGACAGTCGTCGCCCATCATGTTGGGATTAAAGTGGCCTTGATATCTTGTTTCCATCAGCGAAATATCTTGATGGAATCTCTCTCCATGTTGATCGCTTACATCACCCAAATTTGGTGGACAGAAATCCAGATT
>JAODKN010016292.1:0-12230 GCA_026774425.1 Petrocephalus zakoni | reverse complement strand
GTATATTTAGCTTGTCAGCGATGCTTCATCAGACGTTTTATTAGGTTATTAATGTGTATTTAGTTCGTCAGCGGCATATGTTTTGATGGTTCTAACCGACATATTCTGCTGGATAACGCTTGCTTTAATTTAAATTTTAATGCAATATACATTATTTGTTTTACAAAACCACTATTAGGTTAATGAAAAAAATCATTCCACTCCATTATTTCACTTGCAGGAGCTGGTTCCTTAGCAACAAGGCAGTTTTTGTATATGTTTATCCATTACAGCCACTACTGGCTTTAAGATCAGACTGACCCCACTTGCTAACCTGCTTGTGTGATGTTGGGCCAGGAGTAAAAATTCACCAAAGGCTTATGCTGTTTTCATGTTTTTGGTGTTTCCCTATGTAGCAAAAGTAACCAAGATAATTCCAACCATGATGTGATTCTGGGGGCAGCTCCCCACCACGCATTTGCAAGGTTACTTCCTGCTGTTTCTGACCATGGGGTCCCTGGGGGTTTCCTCCGCTTTTGACCAGGCTCTGACTGTTGCATCTCTCTCACTCCATTTCACTCTTTGTCGCCTGCAGTGACCAGGAGTTCTGTCCTGCTGCTTGGGCTGGGCTCCTCGCATACAGCGCGGCCTGGTGAGAACCTCCACAGCTCAGATACAGAGAGTGGCAGAAGCACCTACTGACTCCCATCAGCGCTGACTGGAGAGGGTTTCCTCCACTCTGATCTGTCACAAAGCCCCCTCTGAGATACTGGGAAGAATCATCTCGGTCCTTTGGGATGAAGGCACTGCCAACCCGACCTCCTTGGACTGCCAATCTCCCTCTTTCCGGCAGAACTATGGCCACCTGCTCCACAGGAGCCTGGCTGCCGCCATTAAGCCTGTTTGCTGGAAGGCAATCTCAAGGAGCTCCATGCAGCTCTAGACCTACTGTAGCCTTACACATTTAAAGGTCCCCCTTTCCCCCTGCTTATTTTGGGTTTGGGGGTGGTCATGGGGGGGAGGGGGGTGGTAGATGCTTCCGTTGTGTGATCAGCATACTTACCTTGTATTTTCAGAATGCAAAAAAACATGTAAATAAAACCGAGGTTATCCCAAAAAAATAACTGCTAATACCTGACTGGTGTGTCAGTTGTGTTGTATAGAAAAACTGCTGGCCTGGATATTATTTAGTCAAGCAAGGCACTGAATTTTTTTAGAAGGAGAAAGAGAGAGAGAGAGGTGAATACAATCTATGGATAACCCGCTAAATGGCTTGCTTTAAAACATACCGATTGGGGGGGATGTGCTGATAGTTTTTCATAGAGATCAATAAACTATCAATCTGCGGGCCAGATCGATTTAAAATTGATTTAAAAAGCATGGTGTCTAAAGCAGTGGTTCACAAACTTACGACTAGCCCTACCCCATACCACGATTATAATCATTGTTTACATACATATGTTTATATACCATACAAACTTTTAAAAAACTGTCAGAAATGTAGGCTTGGAGGCTGAACTGAAAGCTGAATTATAAATCTGTTGTCATGCTTTGTGTGTAGCCTAAGCCTACTTCCCCGGCTATGATGATAAACTCCAGTTAGTCACTGACTGAGCGATTACCAATCTAATAACATTGTCATATTGCCCAGCCCAAGGAACCCACCAGAGGGCCCCTTTCTCACAGATCAGACTGACCTTTCCCCACCTTTTTGGTTCCAGGAACAATTTCTTGTAGGACTGCATTGTGAAAGCTTGTTTCTCTGACTGTCATGCCTAGACGAGAGGCTACGGCTGCATGAAGCTGTTCTCCCACAAGGCGTTTCCCAGTTGTTTTCTTTTAGATCCAATTGCTTGATGACTCTTACTTCAGCTCTATTTCATTATGGCGTTTATGCTGTTAAGACAAATCGTACAAGAGCCATCCCTAAATGTGTTTTCCTAATTTGTAGATGTCAGTTTGGTTTTTCCCATTCGAGATGTTTGGGGGTGGCAGATCTCATCAAATCTGTGGAGTGAATTCAGGAAGTAAGGGAGAAGCCCCGTGTGCTAGCAGTGTAGGCATGAGGTCTTACAGTACTGCAGCTGCTCTCAGTCTGAGTGGCCCGTTCCTCGGTGAGCATCCACATTCACTCCTGTTTTCTGTTCTCCTGTCGTGGCAGTTTACATGGTGCACATTCATGTTTTTGGTCAATATTTGCTGCCATGTATGAAAATGGTGCCAGCATAAAATTACAAGGCACATAAGTGACCTTCCCTAAAAGTACTCCCAGCCTTATTTTATTCCACCTATTGGAACTTGTTACTCTTTTAAATGATAAATGAATGTGTGGCATATTTTGTGTTATTGAAATAACCATGTCAGAAATCATAAAACTAGGGGCCGTGTTTGATTTCAACTGGGACCAATTTGCACATATTGTAGACCATAGAATATTTTGAGTCTAAAATACTTTTTCATAAAAGGTGTTTTCTGCCAATATTATACTTGACAGCACATTTTATCAATTTAATGGATTAATTTGTTTTAAGTCCAAATATTTACTGGTAATATTCCACCCAAAATACACAATACCTAATTTAACAAAATAGGTATTTAGGTCTTAGAAAAGTATCCTCGAGGGCCAGGCAAACGTGTTTTTTTTTTCCCTTGCAAATTTAATTTGTCATATTTGGCATATTGAAAATATTTTGTGGATCTCCTGCAGAAGTCACGGCACTTGAAAATACAGTACAGCCCCTCTTAACCGGCCCCCTCGGGACTGGACCCATGGCTGGTTAATCTGATGCATACCAATTTTCATGTAGAAAAATATTTCGAAGGTACAGTATGTATTATGAATAAAACATGTAGTAGCACATATGTATTTATACATACATATGTATGTAAAAATAAGAAATGAAACGTATGTAAAAATGTAGGAAACTGAAGAAAATACAATTTTCTATGAATATTTAACACTTTCTTAAAAAGAAACAAGATTTAAAAGTTTTTAAACATTTTTCAGTAACATTTTTCAAAAAAATCTGTAATATTTTTCTTTTTGAATGCGTAATCCCACCATTTTCTCATCGCCAAGACATCTACTGCAGTTGACTCATGTTGTTGTTTAATGTATTTTAATGCAGCCTCCATTGCACTTCTGGATTCACCGTGAGGAATTTTTCCTCCCTCTTCAACATCATCACTCTCGTCATCATCTTCTGGTTCTTTGGTTGCTAAAGCTATGATTTCGTCGTCATTCAAAAATTTCATTCTCAAGATTCTCGTCGCCGTTTTTCATCCAATTCTCTCGTAGAATGAATAAAAGAACTCTGCTATACTCGTCGTAAGCTAGCCAAATTGAATTGTGGAAGATTCATACAGGAATATGTAAATGGGAATCACTGAGTGTAGGAGCCCTCTCACCGTTCAGGAAAGAAGGCAGTGCATACATATAAAAAACAAGAATTATTTAATTTTATTTTAACAGGCCGGTTAATGTGAGGCTGGTTAAGAGGGATTGTACTATAAATGAAAATGCTTGAATGAGGAATGAGATTGACTGCATACTGCAAAAAGCTTCTCCAAAAGATAAAGATCGCAGGTGAAGAGGAACAGCAAGGGGTAGCTATATTAAAAGCAAATCATGGTCCATCTATTTTATAATAATTTAATACCCAAGCTTTAACTTTGTGTATTTCCAAAAATCATGGAATGACCTTGTGCACAAAAATCTAGACACATGCACTGGGGTTACCTATACAACTGATGTAACATATGCATATTCCTGACTGCAGGAATATGCACTGCATATAGACAAGTAGAATATTTAATTTTATTTCACGTTCAGTTATGACATATTTTAACATTTAGGCTATTTAGCATTACTTTATACTGTTACTGTAGGTAAAGGCAGCCCAACTCAGTTTACTTGCCATTACAAATTCCACCACACTACATAAATTTAACGTCAATTTTATTGCCCAGATTGGAGGCAAATTGATGTTTGCTTGGCCCTGGCAAATCAGTGCTTGGTCACTATTAGTTCAAATACAGTCCCCAATGCTTTGCAAATGCCTGAACCTGTCAGCAACTCCAAATCTCGTAACATGAAAAGTATTGTGACTAGCATTGAGTGCTGCGAGGAGATACAGCCAATGAAGGCACAAGGCACGGAGTGAGGTGAAACCCGAGGGAGGAGTTTAAGAAAGATGTAATTAGTTCAGTTTATTTAGAAACTGTTATTTGTGTTTGGGGAAGAGACATAGAGAAAGTTTACATTTCACGTAAGTTAGTTGTGGCTTTAAATAGCGCAGGAAAAGTCTCTGCACACGCTTACTCATTCATGAGAGCAGCGTGCCAAACTTGCGCATGTCAGTCCCTTAGCATCATGCTGTGTGCAACTGGGCAAATATACTCAGTGATAAAAAAGCTAAGCACCCAGACAGTGGTGGAAATGAAATGAATCTGCATTTGGTGAAAGGTTGTGTGACTATCGCAATGATTATAATATCAGATGAAACGGACAATAGAGTTGGCAGTATGGGCGCACAGCTGGTCCCATGTCAGTAGGGTGTGGCACCCCCTGGCCTGGATACATGCGGCGATGTGGTGTGGAAGGGAGTCGTACAGCCGTTGTATCCTCTCCTGCAGCATGTTGGCCCACAGCTGTTGTAACTGGCCCTCGAGATTCTGCAGATTGGCACTGGGTCTAAGTTGACGTCTGAGCTGGTCCCACACGTTCGGATGGGGGTTGAGGGACTTGGCTGGCCACGGGAGAACCTCAACATAACACAGACAGTCCATAGACACACTTGCCATGTCTGGATAGGCGTTGGCTTGTTGAAAGACTGTACCAGGGTGCTATCTTGGGGGGGGGGGTGTTAGACATGCAGATGCCGGAGGTCACTGACAGAGCACTGTGCCGTCAGGGTCCCCCGGATCACTGCCAGAGATGACCTTAAGTATAACCCTTAAAACCTGTGGATCAACTCACTTGTTTAAATATAAGTGCAGATAACACTGTAGCGCTGGAGGCCTCACTGGGCAATGCTGCATGTCGGACTGGTGCCATCTTTGTAACTAGTTCCCCATAGTTGTCATGCATTGTAATGTCCTGGTGCTATGTGGTAATGTTGTGTATAGTGTTAAATGTTCATTGTTGTAAATAGTGTGTGTGTGGGCGTCCACCATGTGCATTAGGCCTGCATGACGGAAGCACCGGGAACCCAGCATCATGCCTTCCCGGGGCAACCTGAAGGATCCAGCATGATCTGCCCGCGCCACCACCCAGACAAGAGAGCTGAAGCCTCCCAGACAAGTGTACTGGCATGTGAGAGAGAAGCAGTAAAGGCTGTCACTTAGCTCAGCGCAGTGGAGGGAAAGAGCCCCTGGAGACCTACCTCATCCAAATATGCCTGGCAGCCTGGCACAATTCCTGGAGCAATGAGACGGCAGTGCACCTGGCATTGGCACTGGAGGGGGATGCGCTCCAGGTGCTACTCAGCCTGACCCCTGATGAGCAGCAATACCTCGCCTTCCTGAAGGAGGCACCGGAGCAGGGGAGCTGCTGCGGCTGCTGGTGCCCTGGGGACTGCACTCCGCTGTGCTAAAGTCAGTACACGGGGCCATCAGGGCTGGGCACTTTGGGGTGAAAACAGAGCTGTTTGTGCATTGCTGTGGTGCGTGCATGACTCGAAGGGTCCTAGCTGACAATCCCGGGTTCCCCTGCAACCTGGAAGGCGCCTCCATGGAGCAAGTGCCAGGGGATGTCCTGGACCTCGTCCCCTGCACCGAGGCCATGGACAAGGAGCCGCACAATGACCAAGGGAGGAACTTCAAGGCACAGATGTTCACAAAGTCTGCCGGCAGCTGGCAATTATGACGACCCGCACCACCCCCCTTCACTAAAGTGGAGCAGTTTCACCGCACCCTGGCCGCACAACTGGCGATCGTCGTGGACGAGCACCCAAGTGACTGGGATGCCCACCATCCCTCGTGGCAATAAAAGGAAGTGAACTGCGAACCCTGGTGGAACTCTCCCCTGAGCCCTGCCAGCAACACCGGAACTGGATTAGCTGCGCTAGCTTCGGGAGTGCGTGCACCTCATGCATACGCTGGCAAGGGAACAGCAGGACGCGGCCATGGCAGAAAGGGGCTTATGACCTCGGCTGCCTGGGACAGGCCTCATGTGTGCCCATTGTGTGTGTAAGGGGCATGGTGGGGCATGGTGGGGCATGGGGGGCAGAATGTGACTGGTACAGGTGCAATAAAGGCCACCTTGTGGTTGAACTCGGCATCATCTCAGTCTGCTCAATTAAATCAGCATCGCTCACCCGCCCGATTATACAGAATGCAGAGAGGGAACAAGAGGCAATTATGCACTGGAGTTCTCAACAAGAGCAGAGAAGTAGTATGCAATGAAAGTAAAATAGACAAATACATAAAGGAAAATCGGAATAAAATGGTCATTAAAATAATAAATGGGAGGTCTGTGTAAAGCAATGTACCACTACAGTAAACTGAATGTATAATGGCTGTTTGGCAAATGGCATATGTGCATTCAAGGTCCATTCAGGATACTAGTGCTGTTAGCAGAAGCAGAATTGTACATTCATAAGACAGTGGGGTAAAAAGGACGAAAAGCAGTCTCTGCAAATCTGGGGGGCAGGGGGTTGTTAATTCTCGTCACATTGGATGTCAGTGGAGACTGGAAATGTCTCTGTATGGTTATAAGGTAGCCAGGGGGTGCGGTCTTTCAATTCTCAGTTGCAGCAACACTCAATTTTAAAAGAGCACTAAACATTGCCCAGTGAACACTCAACTCTGTGGTCATCAGATCCTGTAAACTTCAAGAAATTTCAAGTCGATTCCAAGAAAAATTAGCATGGATTCCATAAAGCATATAGCAGCATAAATCTGAAATGTTAACCATAAGCAGTGTTACAGTTCCACATATGTTTTCATTCATGAGAAGCATAATTTCCGACCAGGGCAATTTGGGAGATCCACAGAAGTTTCAGTTCATAGAAACTTTAACATCTAACTGGGTCATAGAGGTAGATAATAAATAATATAAGCAATCACACCGAAGGCTATGCAATATTTTTAAGATGCAGCGTAATGTGTGTTGTTGTGCCAGGCACGTTCAGGCTTCCTTGTTTAGCAACCTAACAGCAATGTTTGAGCCTTGAGCTTGCACAAATGTGTGTGCATTTTAAGTATTCATCTGAGTAATGCTTTATTGAAATAAGATCAGTGATGTAACATAAGAAACAACAAGTTCTCAGGCCACAGCCAGATGTCCTCAACTGGAAGCTACATCCATGGGAAGAGATTAATAGTATTTTAGTAATTTATATATCACCTTGAAAGACTCAATCACACTTACATTAGATGGAAAAAAGTAGTGGAAAGGCAAAAAAGGGTTAGTGATAACTAGGAAGCTAGTAGGTGGGGGAGAACAGAAAAGCTTTGAGGTTAGATCTGAGGATGGGGACAGAGAGGTCCTGCCTGACAGAATGGATGAGGGAGTTCCTGAGATGAAGTGCTACTCTTGAGAAGGCACATCTAATTAGGGCTGGGAAGCTTGTCTTAAAGGGGCATTTGAATTTCTATAATAGATCTATCATGTGAAGATATTCAAATGTTATTTATACAATTATACTATAGGCCTTGGGTGTGCCTAGAAATTGTTAAATGGGGGGCAGACTGGGGCACAGAACCTGAGGGGGGTGACCACTAGACAGCATACAATACATCATGGTTACTCAGATGTGTAAAGCAAAACTTAAGTGGATTGTACTAGTGTGTGGTGTTTTATTCTTATCTGTCATTTATGATAATTCACTTAAATTATTATAGACTAGCAAACAATACACCATCTCTCTGTTCAAAAACATGAAGAATGCTATTGCTTCTTGTTGACTATTTAACAAATATGCACAATACTATTCAAACCCATCAAAAAATAAATATATTAAATAAAAATTTATTTACCTACATTGACATTACATCTTTGAAAGTTTTAGTTCATTATTTATAGTATATTCTTAGCAATCTACAGTTAGAAAGATACAGAGGACAGTTTTTAATGTCAGGATTTCTTTTTTAATTCATGTGAATGTCAATTGCAAAACTTGTCTTGTATGTTTTGGTCCCAAGTGTGCATCATGATCTGCAAGTAAAATTACAGTTTGAATGCCAATGTTTTTGCATGCCAAAAACTTTAAATATGTTGTTTAATGCCAAAACTTTACATACACATATACAAATTATGCACCAGACCTTGCTGATGTCAAGTGAATTGGACATAATGTACACACTTAATGAAATGAGGTAATTACTCATTTCAACATCAGTAAAATTGCCACATTCCTTTATATCTAGAGGTATCATCTGAGATTCAATAAGCAAATCATTTTGAGAAGCCATACCATTTTTTAATAAGTACAATTAACAATCCCAACAATGACTACAAACTAAAGATCTTATCTAAAATGATGTTAGCAATGATAATATGCTAGGAAACAATCAAGTAGGGCAGTATTATTAATGTATCGGCAGTGAGCAAAATGTCACATTTTCAAATAAGTAAACAGATACATAGATAATGCAATATTCAAACACACAATACAAAACAAACACTAGAAACCCTATGTGCATGCTGGACACAGTCTTTATCAACAGGAGGATTCTGTACACAATGATGGTGATACCTTCTGCCACATCACAGCATTTCTAAAGGGAAGGGAGAGGGATTCCATTAAAGTATAGTTCACACTTTTTATGTTAAAGATTCAAAGCAATAAAAGTAATGATTATAGGAATTTGAGGGAACATCGCTGCTTAAACATAGAGCAGCTGTTTTTCCTAAAACATCAATATATAGAAAAATAGGTGAAAAGAAAGTGTGTGAGGAGTCCATTGATATAGTTGCTCAACTTAATGGCTTTTCCAAACACCAATACCAGTTGGTTCACTATCTGCCCTCATATCCCCATGGACTATTTCACAGGTAAATATACTACCAAAGAATCCTATTGAAATCAGTGTAAGTTGTTTCATGGAATGATTTCTGCAGGCTATGGTTGGAAACTCATTTGCACTTCTGGAAAATACTGAATTTCTTGTCTGTGTTATCCAGTGAAACCTTTCTGATCTGAAAAGCAGCCTGGTTGATTCAATTAAATTAATTTACTTCTATGGTTTTTATTGAAAGCCTGTTTCTATCCAAAAGAGTAAAAATAAACATTTCAGTCTATCCAGGAGGAAGGAGCAGACTGGGATGTTTTAAAATGCCCAAGTCCACTCAGTATCACTTATGATTTAAATAGGCAACCACCAACTTGATAAATTTATACACAATTTCACAAAACAGAAGCATACATTTGCTAACAAGAATGGGCAAGCACTAGACTATTACTGTATGTCAAGTTAGCATTCTGTTCCTCGAACTAGAAGCCGCAGCTATGTAGCACCAAGAGAGCCAGAATTTAAAGGGGGTGCATTTTGTTGCAGGTAGCCTGCAGTTAAATGCATCCCCCCTGCTTCTTTGTCTCAGGTGATTAAATTGTTCAGTGCTTTTTATAGTACACTCTGTGAACCATATTTAGGAAGGGTTGCATTTCTTGACAGGTAGTATGTCATAAAATGCACCCTCTCTGGATCTTTCTCTCTGGTAATCATATCATAAAATTATGATATTATCTGAGGATAGTAGGTATTATTAGGTATTATCTGAGGAAACTTCATAGATTCAATTTCAGTGCAGCCAGATTTGAAAAGGGTGCATATGATGCACCCGTCTCCCCGCATCTTCCTGCCAGTTGATTTTCACATAAAATGCTTTTCATAAATCCACACAATGGACCAACATCAATTAACAGACTCCGAAAGGAAAAGCACTAATAAACCGGTTACCCCTGTCTGCTGCATTGATATAGCATTTATAAAATTCTGTAGGCTAATTATTATGTACGTTCAATGTGTTGGTTGTGAACAGCATTTTATGACAGAATCAAATGAGAGAATTGGGAAATGCATTTCCTGGCAGGCAAGCTGAAAAGAAAAAGAAAAATAACATCTT
Organism: Petrocephalus zakoni; assembly: GCA_026774425.1. NCBI lineage: Eukaryota > Metazoa > Chordata > Actinopteri > Osteoglossiformes > Mormyridae > Petrocephalus > Petrocephalus zakoni. Next base: position 2,182 of record JAODKN010016292.1, on the reverse strand, counting down.
TTTCAGCTATTTCAGATCATTGTACCAGAAAATCCTCGTCATTGTGGAGAAAAATGAATTATTGAATGTGTACAAGAAATCATAAAGTGTAATTTTCTTAATGTTGGTGAATAAAGCAAAGGACTTCCTTGTTCATACAGTAGTAAACTAATGACGTGAGTAGTAAAACTATGTTCTCGTTCTGGGCTCATCGTTTACATCTAATCGCACAGTTTCCCATTGATGTAGAACATTTAGACGGACGGAACTGCTTCCTTTCCCTTCCGACCCCAAGAAAAGCGCTGTGCGGGGGTGCGTTTCACGGCAGGCTTGCAGAATTCGGCACAACAACCATTATCAGTTTTACATCAGGATGTATGTCGATGCTTTTCTGTTTAATAAACTTGCCTATCAGTAAAGTGGGTACAATGGCAGACCCCTAACATTATGTTTTGTCTGTAGCTTACCCCACACTGTCACGTACCAGTAACCGCATGGTTAGAAACTCTTGCGTTGTGCAAACATGATAACCTGGCGCAAAATCTGGTTTATGATTAATACATACTGCTTAAGACGATAAATGTTCATCATTACCGAAAGCAGGGATAATCGATGTTGTAAACATTACTTAATGAGCAGCATATACCAGCGTGTCAAGATGTCTCATTATGTCATTAATTCTTTGGTGCTGTACAGCAGCAGTAACAGCATCCAGAGGAAACGAGCTAGACCAAAGTTTCGGTCACGTGCTTGTGGCAGTCAAGAATACGGAAATGAGGAAATAATTCCCCTTTTGCACAGGCTCACAACTGCTTCTAATAAATACGTATTCTTATCTATCATACACTGATCTATCTGCATTATAGGGTTTATAAATCGGAAATCTGAAACCCAAAGAGGTGCAGGAACGACCCATTTAAGGATGAATAATGTTCCGGAGAAGTCTGTAGGGGGCGCTCTTCTCTATGAAACTAGTGAACACTACATTGCAGTAGTTTTTTTTTTTTTTTAGTTTCATTGCCCTGTACAAAATACAATGAAATTCCTACTCCAATATCCTCCTGAGACCCAAGGAAAAAGCGTCCTTCAATTTTAGGTTATTTGTGATTTTCTATGTCTTTGGGGGAAATAAAACATCTTCAAGTAATACATGGCAAAATTAACCACGTTTAATGACTTTAATTTCTTTCAGTGTTGATGGGCTGTTGATGGTTTGTGGGTTTTGTTTTAGCGATGATAATCTAGGAAGCAATTTCTCAATTTTGTAATACAAAGGAACATCTTACATTTAGTGCATCTCATGTAGGTTTTGTTCTTGCGGCCCTTGTTTCTGCACCTTTCTGCATGCTTGCAGATCACCATCTCAGGCATGTGCATAGCTCCAGATTCATGCAAGGATGTCTCTGCTTGTGGAATTCTCACTTTCATTGGTGGATTATACCTGGTGGATATATATTCCTTCATTACCACATCACTTTCTTCTCTTGCACTGCTGGCATGGTCCTGGTCACCCACCAGCTCTTCAGCTAGGCTCAACCTTAAATTTCAGGAACTGTTTGGTGTCTTTTGCACGTCAGTTTAGGGCTTTACTGTCAGAGTTGTACTGGATCCAGGAGTTTGCAATACCAACATCAAAAAAGTGACCAATCACACGTGCAGTCCACTTTTTGGACCTTTGGACCTCCTTGACATGCTCAGCATGTGGTCACACAAGACCACCCCACTCATGTTGTTGGTGTATTCTTTGATAACTGCTGGTCTTCTCACCTGGACATAAACTTTTTTATGCTCATTCTGCAGCACAGAACAATAACATACAAGCTTACCCTGGCCTACAAAGGACAACAACTTTCATCATCATCTGTCTGCTCATCTGATGAGCCTGTCCCTTCTACAGAACTTTCTATTACTTTCTCAGTATGTTCAAACTCATCTTCTTCCTTTTCTTAATCTGACAAATCTACATCTGATTCTCCCTCAATTATTCTGTACAAATTTTGTTCTGCTACTTAGTAGTAGTGGGCTTAGCGCACATAGCACGGTAGGAGGGCAGACATACAGGATATACGTGAATGGGGTGGTTGGAATGGTATGTATTAAATACAGTGTACAAATAAATACAGATACAGTATACACTCACCTAAAGGATTATTAGGAACACCTGTTCAATTTCTCATTAATGCAATTATCTAATCAACCAATC
>JAODKN010016291.1:0-12234 GCA_026774425.1 Petrocephalus zakoni | reverse complement strand
AAAGTCTATGTAACTTGTGTCAGATTGGCAGTAATATTCAAGATGCATAGAATGATAGAATGAATATAGATATAATGTATGTGTAAATGTATATGTTTTATATATATATATATATATAGTGTTTATCTATCTACTGTATCTCTCTGTTTATGGTTACCCAGCCACATGCTCATGTCTCTTTCACACAATTGTATGTATAGAGTTGGCTGAATTTCCTTCTTTCTTCTTATTATCTCTCATAGACTATAGACACAGATGTACATAACTGGTACGCGGTTACAGTGGATATAAAAAGCATACATACCCCTGTTAAAAAAACTGGTTTTTGTGATGTACTTAATATGACCATTATGCATCATTTCAAAACTTTTCCCACCTTAAATGCGACCTATAAGCTGTACAATTCAATTGTAAAACAATCAAATCTGTTAGGGGGAAAAATATAAAAAATAAAAAAGTACAGTTAGCTGGCTGCATAAGTGTGCACCCACCAAACTAATACTTTGTTGAAGCAGTATTTTTGGGTACACACCTGCCATCAATTAACATGATTCTGATTAACGGCAAATAAAGTTCAGCTGTATTAGTAATTGTAGGATTTTCCTGACTTTACTCAGTTGTATCTTACAGCAAAAGCCGTGGTCCGCAGAGAGCATAAAATGCATCAAATGGATCTCAATGTTGAAAGGTATCATTCAGGAGAAGGATGGAACACGGAACACAGTGAAGACAGTCATGAAGAAGTGGAGAAAATTTGGGACAACAGTGATGTTATCAAGAACTGGAGGTCCCTTCAAATTTGATGAAAAGACAAGATGGAAACTGGTCAGGGAGGCTGCCAAGAGGCCTACAGCAACACTGAAGGAGCTGCAGGAATTTCTGGCAAGTGCTGGTTGTGTACTACATGTGACAATCTCCCGTATTCTCCATGTGTCTGGACTATAGGCTGGGGTCACAAAACGGAAGCCTTTTCTTATAAATAAACATCCAGGCCCAGCTTAATTTTGAGAAAAAAAATACATTGTCTCCCAAAGGTATGTGGGGAAAAGTGCTGGTCTGATGAAACCAAGGTTGAACTTTTTGCCCACAATTCCAAAAGGTATATTTGGCACAAAAACAACACTGCACATCACCACAAGAACACCATACCCATAGTGAAGCAAGGTGGTGGCAGCATCATACTTTGGGGGGGGTTTTCTTCAGCTGGACCTGGGGCTTTAATCAAGGCAGAGGGATTTATGAACAGTTCCAAATACCAGCCAATTTTTGCCAAAACCTTCAACTGTCTGCTAGAATGCTGAAGATGAAGAGGAATTTCACCTTTCAGGAAGACAATAACCCCATGCATACATCCAAATCATCAACAGTATGGCTTCACCAGAAGAAAATTAAAGTTTTGGAATGGCCCAGCCAGAGCCCAGACCTAAATTCCAAATGAAAATCTGTGGGGCAACCTGAAGAGGGCTGTGCACAGATGCCCTCACAATCAGGTTTTGAGCACTTTTGCAAGGAAGAGTGGGCACATATTGTTAAGATGTGGCATGCTGATAGACCCCTACCAAAGAAGACTGCTGAATGCTGTAATTAAATCAAATTTGTGCCGTTGTGACAAGAAATTACAGTGTATTTTAGATTTTATGTGACTGATTTGTACTTCTTTCACGGAATAAAGTGATTTCTTGTCATAACAGCAAAAATGCACATACCATAAATACGTATTTGCGGTGCTATGAGAAGAAATGGACACACAAATCGCTCCATATGGCCAATGCGTACTTGCTCACTAGTTATGTGCACCCATGTCCATAGACATGATTTAGATGTAACCAAGATTAACCAATCCCTGGAGTAATTGGGGGTACGGACCTTCCTCAAGGGCCCAATGATGTTCCCAGTATACCATGATTTGAAGCAGCAACCTCCTGATCACAGGCATAGTGTCCTAAGTCACTGAGCCACACAGCATCCTGTAAACATGATCTGGTGTGTGAGGCCTCGGATAGGAAAATAAATATATAGTAGTTATACAGCTTCAACTAAAATGAACATGTTTATCCATTTCACATTATAACAACTTAAACTGGGTTAAGATACAATTATTATCCCCCCTCCTATGAATCACCATACTGTAGGTCTATGTGATCCTAGGAGCTACACTCTATGGACACAACGCTTAACCATTGCATTCAGATATTTCATTCACTCCATTGTCAAAGGTGTACAGGATTACGCACCTAACCATGCAGTCAGGTTTACAAACATTTGTGAAAGAATGGGTTGTTCTGAAAAGCTCAGTGAATTCAAGCGTGGCACTGTTGAGAGAATGCTACAAGTTCATGAAATTTCGTCTCTGCTAGTTATTCCACAGTCTACTGTAAATGGTATTATTACAAAGTGGAAATGTACAAAAACAACAGAAACTCAACCAGGAAGTGACAGACCACGTAAAGTAGTTGCTAGTTTTGTATAATATACTAGGACAGCATGACATTATTTTGTTGTTCAACATAAATTTCTCGCAAACCTGTCTAGGAGTGATTTAATCAGCAAGGATGAAAATGATGACGAAAAATAGCGGAGGTAAACTTTAAACAAATTTATTCAACATATATTACATAATCTATAAAAGGAATAAACACTAAAATAGCAAGTTTTTTTTCCATTTGCCAGACTAAAAATGTTTTAGTGAAACTTTAACCCCCTGCTCTATAATGACCATACAGTATGAAGGTATGAAAAAGCCTGACCTCAATCGAGCTGACTAACGACGTAAGAACTGCATGTGCATAATGTGCAAGGTTAGTTTTAACATTGCACATCATCCAACTGTATAATATACTACAGCCATTTTTCAGTACCAAAAAACCCACCTCGCGTTGTGATGTCATTAAGCACTGGTACCTCTTTTTATGCCAATGGAAAACCAATACTTTGAAGCACCGTAATTTCGGTACTTTCTTAAAGTACAAAAAGTACAGTACCTGGTGCAGTGGAAAAGCACCTGTTAACTTGTTGATTTGTCCATCTATCATGCCGGCCGCAGCAGTTAAAGTCGGGAGACACATGCACACACATACACACTGACTGACACATATCTTTTATAGTTTGGTTTTCTTTTTCTTTGGTGGATAGTTGTCCTAGTTTGTCCTAAGTGAATACATTTTTGAAAATAGTGTAGTTTGGCTTTTTATTGTACAATATTTTTTCTGACTTATTTCAATCACGCCTTTGCCAAATACCTTATATTACAAAAAACTAAAACTAACACTAAAACTAATAAAAACTTAATCAAAACAAAAAGTGAAAATGAAATAAAAATAAAAACTAATGAAAAAATGCAAAACTATTATAACCTTGCTCTGTTGACTCAATGACTGCAGACTTCCAAACTTCCTCTGGCTTTAACCCCAGCACAAAAACTGTGCGCCCAGAACTTCATGGAATGGGCTTCCATGGCCGAGCAGCTGCATGCAAGCCTCACATCACCAAGTGAAATGCCATGCGTCCAATGGAGTGGTGTTAAATACGCCAGCACTGGACTCTAGAGCAGTGGAACTGTTTTCTTTGGAACGGGGAATCACGCTTAACTGTTGGGCAGTCTGATAGATGAGACTGGGTTTGGCTGATGCTAGGAGAGTGTTACCTACCTGGCTGCATAGTGCCAACTGTAAAGTGTGGTGAAGGAGGAACAATGGCATGGGGTTGTTTTTAAGGGGTTGGCCTAGGCTCCTTAGTTTCAGCATACCAAGACATTCTAGACAATTCTATTCCAACTTTGTGGGGAGAGTTTGTAGGAGGTCCTTGGTTGAGTGACACGTTTGGATAAGTTTGGAGTCGAAGAACTTGACTGGCCTGCACAGTGCCTTAACCTCAACCCCATTGAACACCTTTGGGATGAACCAGAATGGAGATTGAGAGCCAGGCCTTCAAGTTCAACATCAGTGTCTGACCTCATAAATGCTCTACTGGACGAATGGGCAAAAATTCTCACAGACACACTCCAAAATCTTATGGCAAGCTTTGCCAGAAGAGTGGCAGCTGTTATACTGTAGCTGCAAAGCGGGGACCAACTCCATATTTATGCCTATGGATTTAGTATTTGGATGTAGATGTGGATTTAGGATGTGATAAAAGTTATTGTAGGTGTAATGGCCAGGTGTCCCAATGCTTTTATCCATATAGTATACATTGTTGGGGGCAGCTGTCACTGGTAGGTTCTCCCAAAGCACAAAGGTCCTAGGTGAGCGGACAGACTAAGAGTGATTTAAACAACCTTCATGGTGATAAAAAAAAAACAACATGGCACAAGAAACCTCATCCAGAATAGGAAAACTGGGTCCCAACCTGGACCCAAGCCAGGGAAGGATCTCATCAGCGAATGCCTGGGGGTCGGGTCTCTACCCATGGGGCCCAGCTGGCCAAAGCCCGAAAGAGTTACATGGGTCTACCCTCATGTAGGCCGACCATCTGCGTGGCAGCCCAATCATTGGTTAAGGAGCTTGGGCTAATGTGGGAGGATACCATCTAGATATAGTCAGGCTCACCTCAATGCACAGCACAAGCGCATGAACCAAACCACTGGAGTTGGACACTGTTCTTCTGTGCCCTGGGTGAGAGGCATGGCTTTGACTGTTGTTTATGCCTATGCAACAAACATCATTTCAGGTTATCCTGCCTTCTTAGAGAACTTCGGTGGGGTGCTCGAAGGTGCCCCCTCTGGAGACTCCGTTGTTCTCCTGGGGGACTTTAATGCTCATGTAAGAAACTTCAGTAAAATCTGGAAGGGTGTGACTGGGAGGAATGGCCAGCCGAAGTAAATCCAAGTGGTGCTCAGTTGTTGGATTTCTGTGCTAGCCAGTTTGTTCATGGTGAACCCCACATTTCAGCACAAGAGTGTTCTTAAGCGCACCTAGCACCAGAACACCATTTGCTATAGTTTGATGATCGATTTTATAGTTGTATCATTAGACCTGCAACCGTATGTCTTGGACACTTGGGTGAAGAGTGGAGCTGAGCTGTCAACTGATCACCACCTGGAGGTGAGTAGGATCAGATGGCAGCAGAAACTGCTAGACAGACCTGGTGGACCCGAATGTATAGTGAGCACGTGCTGGGAGTGTCTGGCAGAGACCCCTGTCTAGGAGATCTCACCTTCGGCAGAACTTCCCTACTGAGGGAGGCTGCAGACATTGAATCCAAATGGGCCATGTTTCTGACCTCCATTGCAGAAGCGGCTGTGCAGACTTGAAGCCGTAAGGCTGCTAGTGCTCCCTGACCCCCCCCAAACCCGGTGGTGGACACCAGCAGTAAAGGAAGCCATCAAGATGAAAAAGGAGGCCTTCTGAACTTGGTTAGCTTGTGGAAGGCAGCTGACAGGTACTGGTAGTCCAAGCGGAGTGCAGCTTTGGCAGTTGTGAAAGCACAAACTGGTGTAGGAGGAGTTCAGAGAGGCCATGGAAAATGACTTTTGTTTGGCCACAAAGAGATTCTGGCAACTCAGAAGGGGGAAACAGAATTTCTAACTATAGCCAAGGGGTGGAGGGTGTTCGGTCCTGTGACCTCAGGATTGCACCTCATGCTTTTGCAAATTATATGGTCCTGTAGGCTTCATTGAGCTGTTACTTCCAGGCAGTGTGCAGCTGAGTGTGAAGTGACCGCGATGAGGATCAGCACCTCCAGATTTGAAGTCATGGTTCTAAACCTTAAAAGGGAGGATTGCCCACTACAGGTTGAGGATGAGTTACTGCCTCAAGCAGGGTATCTTGGGATCTTGTTCACAAGTGGGGAAATAATGGAGTGGGATCAGGGCAGCATCAGCAGTTACGCGAAAAAGCATATCTTCCTGGAGGAAATGGAGAAGGTGACTGGGGAGAGTGAGTTCCGGGAATCCCTGCTCAGATGACTGCCCCTGCAACCCTGGCAGAAATTGGATGGTTGGAGAGATGGATAGATACAATTATTTACAATTCACACTTCTGTTTTAAGGAGTATTGATAAAAAAACAACATCAGATATGATTTTCCAGTGAAAACTTTTTCCGTAATTTAACAAATACACAAGTCTTTGCGTTAAAAATTCCCGAATAGACCAGTGGAGGGCGATAGAGCCAGTAAAACGAATAATACCATCTGCTCCCACAACAGTCTGCCGGCACTGGATAACAAGGGGGAATACCTGCACCTGTTTTGTCCCAACTTAGAGCACGGCGTAAGAGGATTAAGTCTTTTATGGCAGGATTCCATGCAAATACAAATCTGTGATGAGACTTTATTCAACATTTTTGGAAGTTTTGGCATATGACGTAGCACGGGAGTGCTTGTATATTGTATATTGGTGCTCGACGCCCGAAATTAATTACAATTTTATGATTAAACAATGAACCAGTTGACCAGTTAATGTATAATAATAATAATAATAATACAAATAATAATAATAATAATAATAATAACCATTATTTTTATTCTTCCGTCTAACCCTTTTCTGTAATCGCTTGTCCTATTCGGGTCTATCCCACAGCAGTATTGTCAACTTTGGTCGGCTGGCTGGCGTGAGATTTTCAATTCGAAACAAATCTACATAACTTTTTAACATTTATGTAACAGTTTTATTACCTTATGAATAATCTGTATGGTTTCCATATCCCAACGCTTAAGCTGCATATTATTTGAGTAATAATAATAATAGGAAGAAAAAGAAGAATAATAAAAAGAAGCAGATGGCTCCTCAAATTCGAGAACGTAAAGTACAGCATTTGGGCGCATTTAGGCAGTCATTGAAATGAAAATTGCGGCATTTACGGCTGCCTTCAAGGTCAGCGTCATTTCTAAAAACCGCCACTAGGTGGGCGCACACGATCAAGATCGAGGAAACCAGAGGAAGCTGTACCTTTAACCTGTCATACGCAGTTCCTTGCTGTAGTACTGTGTCGCCTCAGCATATCTGCCATTTTAACTGTTTCCTCCTTGGCATGTGGGCTTCATGCTCACTGTATGAGACCAGCAGTTATATTTTTAATTTGTTATAGTATTATATATATAGTAGGGTGACCAGATAATCCATGTCATCCCGGATGCTTTGAGCTATTTCAGGTTTTACAAACTACTTTAAACCTGAAAGGCTCCTGTGCTTAGCTAAATAGTTCAGTTCTTCTTGTGCTTTGACTGGTTTGTTTCCTTGATTGAAAGACTCATCCAGCTGTTCCAAATTAACATTAGTGACACACGAATGCTTATAGGAGACTGACCAATCAGCACACAGCAAGAACGCAGCGCTTAAGTGAAATTCGGGTCCTTTTAATTGGAATAGTAGTTTACAAATCCTGTCCTAGCTCAAAGTGTCCGGGATGACACGGATTATCTGGTCACCCTAATATATAGTTAATTTGTATAGTTATTATAACTACATTAATATAAACATGTGTTCACAATTCACATTATTTGTGTATATTTTAATGATGTCTGTAATGTCAGTGATCAATACCAGCCATGGGGGAAGTATCCATCCATTTTCCATCCAACTTTCTATTCAGTAGAGCATGGTCATGATCCCAGAGCCTATCCCATGAAGCACAGGGAGGGAGGCTTGTGGTTCACAGAGTACATACTCATGCTCAGCCACAGAGTTCTGGATGAGGGACAGCAAGCTCTTAAGTTTCTCCTTTTGGAGGGGTAGTGGCCAAAGGAGTGCATTTGTTCTCAGGGTACAGTGGCATTGAAAGATAGTATTCTTACCTACCGAGCTAAGTACATCAGAAAGACCACCCAAACAAAAGAGACAATCCCATACATCTGAGACCAGAAAAACAAGAGAGACAATCCCATATATTAGAGAGTCTGCCCAAACAATGGTGACAACCCCATATATAAGAGAGACTGCCCGAACAAGACATACAATACTATATATTAGGGAGACTGTCCAAACAAGGGAGACTATCCCATATATTTGACAGACTGTCCAAGAGACTGTCCAAATGAGAGAATCCCATCTGTCAGAGAGATTGCCCAATCAAAGGAGACGATCCTATACACCAGAAAGACTGCCTAAACAAGGGAGACACTCTCATACATTGAAGAGACTGGCCAAACAAAAGGTATTACCACAGTTCCACAAAGGTGAGGCTACCTCATAACAGACAGATGGCTCCACATATTTTCACATATATTCACAATGACAGTAAACCCTGAGAAATACATTTATGTTTCTGCATTTTCCGGAGATGGAGTGAGATTCACTCCATGTTTCATTAATATGAGATGCACTGTAAAGTCATACCCTACATGATAGCCTGTCAATGGGCTGGGCAAAGGGGAGTGTACAAGCCCCCTACCCCCCACCTTGCAGGCCCCCCTCCTGAGTCATTTTCTCGCCCTGCCTTATCTGCACCTCCTAATTATCACACAGTCCGACCTTGAACTGCCCTGCTGCTTGATGGGAAGTGAGTTTAGAGTGCCGCTGTGCATATGCAGATCGTTAATGAGTTTAATTAGCTGTTCCTGTGTATGACGGTTAATGTGCTGCTGCGGGGGCGAGAGGGAAACACGCTGATCCACTGAGCCCCTTGTAGCTTTACTTAACTTAAATACTAATTTCTGTTATGGTGGAGGTGGAATACAAACTGAGTGGGTCAAAAGAAGAGAGATTTTTTATCAAAAGGAAAGACATTTTTATGAAAATTATTCACATTAAAGTCGAAGATTTAATCCATGTGAGGACAATACATGTCGGTTCATTTTATTTTATTTGATGAGAACAGTGAGTAACTGTTCTCTGAATGCCATTTACAAGGGGTAGTGGTATCTGTGAATGAGAAGTACAGTGACTGGTGAGTCATCTGTGAGTGACAGGTACAGTGAATAGTGAGCTATCAGTGAGTGACAGGTACAGTGAATAGTGAGCTGTGAATGACAGGGACAGTGGGAAGTAAGGTATATCTGAGTGCCAGTTACAGAGGGTAGTGAGGTTTCTGTCAATGACAGCTGCACTGATTAACATCCCCATTTCTAAGGAGTGGCTGGGTGTGTGGTTTATGGTCTGGAGTATTAATCGCTTGCTCTGCACTTGTGTCTTCCTTTTTCATTGAAGCTTCAGTGTTTGTTTTTTGCATCACCATACTCTGCATACCTACAACGATGTTGGTTGGCTGTCATTGGTATAAAACTCATACACCATTTGGGCTTACGCCATTTCGCCTTCATCTCCACCTAGTTGATGTCATAACGGAGGATGGACAGTCCCACCCCTGACAGTCAAGTGTGACTCCCTCCAGTGAACTCCAAGCCAATGGTGATGTATTACTAATCAAATAAACCCATGCCAGATAGGGTGGTACCTTCAGGCCATGAATGGCCTGTCTGTTACCTGCTGATTTTACTGGTGGTAATTTATGGGTTTTAAGAACATAACAGATCAGGGCTTTGATGGCACAAGACTGTGAATGTGATAAACAGTGGAACAAATGTTATCTTGTTATACAGATAATGCCCCCCCCCCTTTATAAGTAGGTAATCTGCTTTAAAACTGTCCGCATAATAATAATCAGGGCATGTGTCAGGGGGTAGAGATAGGGGCCTTGCAGAATTTTATCTCAGGATAGCCCCCTCTATACGAAAACACCTGTGGTAATAAGACTGCGTTTCACCACGGGACAGGAAGAAGGGATAGAAAAGCAGGTATTATAAAGAGCAGACAAGGATTATGCTTAGCATTTCTTGCAATCACCTCCATTATTTCAGTAGTTGTATCTTTAGCTCTGGTGTTTAAATATCGCCCAAAATATCAGCCTGCAGTATTGGTATGTTAACTTACATATTGTGCATCTCTACATATTGTTTGTTCCATCTTCATAAATAAAAATAGAGAAATATATTGCTTAAGAATCATGAGAGAAAATAGTGATCTTGATTCTATGTGAAAAACAGTGATTAAAATTTTACCCTGAATTGTGCAGGGTATTTACGTTTCTGTTACAGACATAATAATGTAAAAAAAATACAGATGTAATGTTACCCAAATAATAACAAGTCTAAATACCAATGATACGCACAGTACGTACTGGAGTATAGCTGCAGGCGCACATGGGTTGAGATTTATGTTTGAGTATATTTCAGGGAATGAACAACCTGGGTTGGGTTAGTTTTGTAGCCTTGGAGTACATGGGACTGAAGATCATAAGAAGCTACGTTATCTCTACAGCTCTGTATGTTGTAGATGCAAATAGATTGACTTGTGCATGTTATACTCCCGGCGAGAACTTATATCATTACCCAGAAGGATGCCGACTGCGGGTAGAGTCTCTGAGGGCACACATGGAAGTATGGGATGGATGGAGGGAAAGGTGCTGCAGGGCAAATAGAATAGCGACACATTATTCATCCCAGTGGAGAAATTGTCTTTTCACAGGGTCCAGTGCCCCTGTAGCAATTGGGGGTTAAGTGGCAACATCAGAATACCGGCCTTTCAGATTTGAGCCAGCACCCGTTTGATCATAGGAACAGAGACCTAACCTGTTGAGCCAGACTCCACCCCCAGACACAGGCAGTTCCCAGCAGATATTGCTTCTTTGGGCCCCCGTTGACACTGACAATCAGGTCTTTGAGTGATGAGCAGGAACCACAAACAGGGAATCGACAGTAAGATATCCTAATTCTGTGATATTTATCGTCACGGTTTTATGCAACATTCCAGCCCCAACCTGCCAACTCTCCTGATTTCTCCAGCCCTCTTCCCACTGTACTCCTGATTTACCATTTTTCCCAATGAACTCCCAATTTTCTGCATGCACATTTTTATGACTGTGAGACAGTAGTTGACTCCTGAACTTCATCAGACCCATGTAAATGTTTTTTGTGATACTTCACCCATAAACTCATGATCCAAAGCAGAACAGAGAATGGGAGGGTGGGGATTAATGATCATTTGTGAAAAGTGGGACTCTTAGTTGTGTCAAGCATGGTGTGTGACTGCCTCTGCGAAAGCAAAGCATAGCAGCAAAGGGGAGCACGTTATAAATCATACGGCATCATACTCAAGCTATTTATTTTCCCCATGGTAATTTAGTTGTCTCACATTACGTATCAGGCTCTGCTTTCCGTATAGCCTCCAAGATGCCCTGAAGGCAGTATGCATTCCCAGCCATGCAGTGCCATCTGGGGAAGCAGTAGGTCTCTCGCTGCTGGGCTGTAGGAGGCGCTGATGCAGCGCCCAACTCTGACCAATTAAGATATCTCCCTTCCACTCATTTCCTTACCATGTACATTTTATTAAAGATACACAAAGATGCTTCTGGATTGATTGGAAAAAAAAAAAGCTTTATACTTTTACCTTGGAATTCTGGAATACTGCTACATGTTTCAATTTCGCTACATCAGCCTAATTGGGAGGTCAGGCAAATTCACATCCCTCAGAAATGTCCTGGTACAAGTATCATACATTGGACGATTAAAGTAGTAACTGGAGCAACAGTTCTGCACTCTCTGAAACTTTGAGTGTTTCCTCAATTCTGGCCACTAGTGTATATGAGTATTACAGGGTAATATTGTATCAGTAATACAGATTTGCTATGATGGTAATTGCAAGAGGAATTAACTAATCCCAGAAGAATGGACAGCAGCAACTTTTATCAAAGAAATGTTCTGCTCGAGGCTTCAGCAGTAATGCCAGATGGCCTCCGTGGAAACCCCTGGATGGCCCAGTTGAGGATTTGCATGCTGCCTCAATGGAACCCTGACCCCCAGGCTAGCAGCCTTAGGGGTGGAGCTGTTTATCTGGCAGCTGAACCTTACTTTAGTTACTGTGTCACAAGTGCAGACTTTTATATAGTGGAGAAAGGTGTTCTGTTCCACGTGTGACATCCTGGTGACCTTGCAGCTCACTCCATCCACAGGGCAGGGAGTCCCACACATGGAGCTGCCCAGTAAAGGGATACAGCCCAGTAAGCACTGTGTCCGATCAACAGGGAACACACAACGTCTATGCAGGAAGCATGCCCTTAACCCTCACGCCAGGGCACGGGGGCAGAGCGCAGAGTCCTTTCTGATCACTTGCAGCTCCCTGACGGGGTATAGTTGGTAGGACTCATACACAGGGCCAGATCCAGGCATTGGCAAGCTAGGCAGCTGCCTAGGATGGGGTGCCAACCTGTCACAGGACACACTCACGCACTGTTCACCCACACATGCACACCTATAGGCAATTTGGCAACTCCAAATCACCTTCATTTATTTTTGGATTTTGGTT
>JAODKN010016290.1:0-12248 GCA_026774425.1 Petrocephalus zakoni | reverse complement strand
GAACTTCATTAGTTAGTTCATTAGTTAATCATTAACTAATTCATGTTCATGATTAGTACTTCAGTAGTCAATGAGGTTCTACTATGATTTGTGGCCTCTCAAGTAAAGTACCTTTGCAAGTACTCCAGATATTTACTTTGATCTGTGTGCTGTTGATTTAGCTAGCATTTGACTGTGCACTTTAATGGAATAAAACCTCTCACCTGGGGTCTCCCACGCAAACATTGTAATCTTGAGAAACAAACTTAACGGCAAAACATGTGTTTCTATACAGAACCTCTAACCCATGTCTAAGCCCAAATAGGTGACCCAGGTGAATTGAAGCCAAATTGTAGGAAAAATATGAGTGGCATCATTACACATATAATGAAGCCTTGTGTTAGTGAGTCATAACTCATACATTTCATTTCACCTCATAGCGCACATTACATATACATCTACTTTATCGCAGGAAAAAAGTGCTATTTGTGATAATGAGCCAAAATTATTCCATAAGGACTTTTCAGTTGTAAAATATATAAGCAGACTGAAATCTTAAATCCAACTACACTTACTATAATATTTCATCAGCGCTGTCTCACACCACAGCTGTTGAAATGTAAATATATTAGAGATGGACAGGACTGGATTTTCATAATCATTTGGACAAGGTGTGAAACAATCAGTCTGATTGCTGGAAATGTTTAAATACTACGGTCACACACGTGTGCAATGCTGCGTAATGGATGCACTGGTACTGTTAGCACTGTTTATGATTATTTCAGTGGCAGAATTATAAGATAACGGGTCTTCAGGGATCATAAAGATTTTGCTGGCCTATGATTATGACTGGATAATAAGCAGATTTAATTCCTTAGAGCTGTGCTCTTGGATCTATGTGCTGAACTGGGTCCAATATTACACAGACCAACCTGATGGAATCACGCCATCCCAGTAAAAACCACTCTGGGGTTTTTTGCTACTGGCTGTTACCAGCAGGAATTAGCAGACATATATGTTTAATGATGAGCGATTACCTCTCTGCCTAAAGTCCCTTTTGGAAATCTAATTCTGTTAAATTCTATTTCAAGTCTGGGATATCACAGCCATCCCTGTGCTCAATAATGCCTGTTGTTTTGGATGAGATTATTAAAATGACTAGTAGATATGTTAAGTTACCTTACGCTGTGGGAGAAGAGGTCAACATCAACAGGGAATATGCAGCAATGTCAGGGTTCTCAAATGTACTCAGAGCAATTAACTGCAGTCACGTTGCGATAAGGGCTCCATATGAAAACAAATTCATTTACGTGGAAAAAAGCCATGTGCATTTAATAAACGTAAAATCATCTGTGACTCTTGACATGGCACTGACAAATGTGGTTGCACGATGCCAGGCTCAACACTTGACGTGTTTATTCTGGAACAAACTACAGGCTGGCGCTGTGTGCAATGACTGGTTTCTTGGTAAGTTAATAAAAATGCATAATTTTTAACCATTCATAGCTGACGTATACATACGGTTTTAACCCTGCAGGTGAAAGTGGCTACCCACACAAGCGTTGGCCACTCACCACCTTTCCAAACCCACAGAGCACAGCGGACATGCACTACAATGATGCTCAGGCTTGTTCACGCTCCGTTGTGGAGCGTGCTATTGGCCTGCTAAAATGCAGAGGGTGGTTTTTAGATACATGAGGTGTCAGACTATAATGGTACCCCAAAAAGTGTGCTGAGCAGGTGCTCTTTTGCACAATACGGCACAGACGAATGGCATTCCCCTCCCTCCAGCCTACCTTGACCCACAGTCCATCTCCGACAGGAAAGCTATCAACTGGGAGCAAGGCAGTATTACTCAGGCAGAGTATTAATGAGGAGAGAGTATTCCTACATACTAAAATGCAGGATTTGGAAAGACAGCTATGCAACAACAAGATAACAAGATCTTATAATGTTGCTGAAATGTCACCCGGCACAGCTCTTATTTCTTTCAGTTCAACTGAGATTACAATAATTGCGCCTTAAATGTATCTCGTCGTGTCTGTATAACAGCATCAGTCAGGGCCAGGCCACCTCCAGAGGCTCCATGCACCCGGGATGCACTGGTTCTAGGGATGGCTGTACACTCTTTGGCCAAAACAACCTTTTCAAAAACCTCCTCGCCACCTACTGCTCCCATCGTCTCTGCTAAAACAATAAAACTCTCCTGTTGTGCTTCTCATATTTAATTGCTTTCAGAGAAATGCAATAAAAGAGAAAATAACGCTTAACCTTCTGTCGTCTCGGCCATGTCGGTGTGTCCCCCTCCATCCCCGCACTACACCACCCACACTTCACACTATCATTTTTTTTCATGCACTGTCCTGTTTGCTGCGCTCACTGCATTAGCAGCATCTGCTGTTGCCACTGCCTGCATTTTTTGTCACCCCACTGCTGTCACCACCAAACAAAATGGTTTTTCTAGTCTCTACCTTACCCACAACCACCCACAAATTTTCTGTTTCAGAAAAGTTTATTTTCTTTATTTAAGTTATTCCTCTCAGTCGCCATGATAAATGAACATTTATCGGGCTTTATTTGCATTCATAAATATTCATGAGCTGTGTAGCGTTGATCATGTATGGATTAATTTGCATGCCTTGATATGCATGAGGCGTTTCGCATTGACCATTTATGGTTGAATGTAACCATGTAGAGGGCGGAATATGAGGCTGATCCACGTGCGCACAATTCCAGGTGTAGTGTGATTTATAAACAGAGCCTTGCTTGTAGGTGTATGCTTGCATGGTTTTATAAATCTGAACTTCTGCATACGCCATTTTCACCTTTTGTATGTATGCATACTTTTAGTATGACTCCTACAAACTCTTTTATAAATGAGACCCCTGGATCGTAACCTGCGAGAAACTTATCACTGTGACAAATAGATATATAATGTAAAAGTTATATAATGAGCTATATAATCAGCAAAGCGCCAAAAATAATTAGCCCCTAAAACTTATAATACGATTATTATAAGCATTTGAACACTAGTGGGGCAAACTTTCAATTTGAACACTTCATTGATTGATTGATTGATTGATTGATTGAAAAGGAAATCACAAACCAGGGTCCAAAACATTTGTGCCTAATTTCGAACCGAGAAGAAAATGTAGTAATAATAGTTGTTGTAGTAGTAGTAATATTCGGCTTAAACCATAAACATAAAAAGGGAAACAAACATTAAAGTCATATATAAACAAATTACAGATCTTTATGTGTAGGTTTCAAAGTATGTTTACCTGCAACAAATCATCTTGTGTGTCATTTTATCATCAGGAACCTTGTCACTTACCAAGACAATGAAATAGGCAAAATATTATACAGTCTCTTATTGGTTTTATTTGGAAACTTCCCATTGGGATTACCCGGAAACTACCAGATCAGGAGCAAGATCTAGTGTATAATTTCTGATGTGAGTAATTCTGATCCAGTATTATATTTTTGAGATACTTTATTGAACACCATGGGGAAATTTACTTCTCACCTCCCCCAGTGGTGCTCTCCATTAGAGTAAGCTTGGCTGTGAAGGGCAGCCACTTGTGCAGCACCCAGGGTGCTGGGGGTTAAGGGCCTTGCTTAATTGCCCACAGACAGCCAGAGGCTGGGCTTGAACTAGCAACCTTCCAATCACAGGATCAGAGCTTAACCTGCTGAGCCACGCTAAGCCACACTCAGCCCCTGAAATCATATACACCAAGTTTAATTCCCAACTACAGTTATACATTTCTTTAAATTATCTATGTCCTTCAAACTTCTGTTATATCAATTGCAAACTGCTATTTGCAATTAAGATAGAGCTCACAGGAAAAATGAAGCAAATAGCATTGAGCACAGCATAGAAATTTGAATTTTGCATTGGTCCTTCTGAAATATTTTTTTCTATGTCAGATGAAGCATAAAATCACACAGCTGCAGGGATCTGAAAAAAAAATGTTTTTTGGTAAAGTTAAATGTAGGACATAGGACATGAGTGATGAGTCATGAAATACATTTTTTAATATCTAGAGTGCTCCACATGTTAAATCCAAGAACCATGCTACCTGGGGTGAAATGTAGGTTATATCAGACTGGT
The DNA here is from genome assembly GCA_026774425.1 of Petrocephalus zakoni. Lineage (NCBI taxonomy): Eukaryota > Metazoa > Chordata > Actinopteri > Osteoglossiformes > Mormyridae > Petrocephalus > Petrocephalus zakoni. The sequence continues at coordinate 8,155 of JAODKN010016290.1, read as the reverse complement.
GGGAGGGCTGAGCTAAAATGTGGCTTCTAGTTAAAAAAAAAAAAGGGCTCTATTCTCCTATGTGGTGATTTATTCTTCTGAGTACAAACTGCGCCATAAGTATGACATAGCTGTGGACCTTATGCCATAGCCTGACGCACACCTCCCCAGAAATGTAACTGCAGGTTGCAGCGACGCAGACTGCAAGAACTGTGATTGGCCCATTCAGTAGCATCACACTTGTTTTGCTGTTGTTTGTTTCCAGCTGGGGGAATTTTAGTGCGCGACAAGTTGTTTAGCTCGTTGCTAACATGCAATTTTTTCTAAAAAAACACGGTTGCGGTTGTTCACCCTAGGGCTGCAGGATGTTGGAAGAATTCAGATATCGTAATGCGATCCTTTTTCCATAAATATTGCAGTATTTAAAAAAGGAGTTCAATTTTTTTTTCACAAACCCATCAATGAGTGATATGGACAGCAAGGATGAAAATGATTATGATTGGCTCAGAGAGCACATGCAAAAGCAGCGGCGGTAAGCTTTAAATTGATCATTAAATGTATGCTCGATAATCTTGAAGGGAACAATAATTAAAATCACAGTTGCTTTGTTTTCTTTAAAGAGTAAAACTGAACCAAAACTTAAACCCACCGCCAGTGGTGTCGAGAGAAGTTTCACACTAGGGGGGACCAAATTTGCTGTGGGAGCAGGGGCATATCATGACATCGCAGTGGGTACACATGCAATAGGCACATCAAGACCGCAATTTAGTTAGGTATATGTTTCGTCCTCACGCAGCGAATTGGCCTCAGCCCCACCACACTCAGCCAAATAGTGTTTTGCCGGTGTAATTGCAGAGTGACAGGCACACCAGCGCACAAGTATATAGGCTTACGATGGTGTAGGCCACGACATAAGCTCTGCGTAGGCTTGATGCAGAAATATAAACCAGCCTCAAGTCAAATAAACATGTAGCTGCAGGCTATTTTCACTTACACATTTTCTGCCATCGATTTAGTCTGAGGTTTACATGCTCTTAAGGGTAGATACGCACTCTGGACAAAAAAAAACCCAAAATATGGGTGTGTCACATGTAAATGACGCTTATGCATATTCTGTCACCATGCTTTTAATTGTATTTTTCCCTGTGCACTCTGGATGGCTGTGCCTCTACATGGCCAAAAGCAATACTGCAGAATTCTGAAAGCTGAACGTGTAACAAAACAAAACATACATACATACTGTAAAAGATTCCTTTATTTGTCACATACATAGGTATACAAATATAACATGTAGTGAAATTTGCACTTTGTCATTCTGAAGACTGTGCATAAATATAGAAAATATAGAAGGTATACAGTGTACATATGTTTAAATTGTACTATACCTTATATAGTGTGCATTTGTTTAAGTACTCTAATCTCTGTATATTAAAGTGCAGTGTACAATTGTGTGTACTGAACCATAGTTCTAAGGCTAGTAAGTAAGTGGTCACAGATACTGTAGTTCCATACTATGAGTTCAGTTTGTATTTGAGGTAGTGTTTAAAAACTGTGGTGGCATGTCCTGGTTAAGAAGTCTTATGGCCTGAGGAAATAAGCTCCTTCTTAGTGTCTCTGTTTTGGCCATAATACTTCAGACATTTGCCTGATTTTAGCAGGCTAAACAGATTATTACTGGGGTGAGACTAGTTCCTGACAATCCTTGTTGCTCTGGTCCTGCATCTCCTGATGTAGGTGTCCTGAAGAGACTGGAAAGCTGATCTGCTGCAGCATTCTGTCGCATAGATCACTCTCTGAAGGACATTTCAGTCCTGGGCACAGCTGTTACCAGACCAGGATGTGGTGTTCTGGGTCAGCATGCTTTCCACAGAACCAGAGCAGAAAGTCTTTAGGATCGCTGGAGTGACCCCAAATGTCCTCATCTCTCTCAAGTTTGTAGAGACGCTGCCTTGCCTTTTTGGACTGGGCTTTTGTACCGACAGGTCATGTCAGGTCCTTCAAGATGTGAACACCTAGGAATTTAAAGCCGCTCACCCTCTCCACTGCAGTCCCATTGATGTTGATGGGGGTGTGTGACCACGGCTGTCTCCTGCTGATGTCTACCCCCAGCTCCTTATTTATGCTAATGCTCGGATGGAAGCACTTCTTCTGACACCACAATGCCAGATTGCCCATACTCCAAGCTGTCTCATCGTTGTTGGAGGTGAAACCCAGCAACAGTGTGTCATCAGCAAAATGTATGATGTAGTTGGAATCTATGGTCATGCAGTCATGGGTGTAGAGGGTGTATAGCAGAGGGCTAAGTACATGACTTTGTAGAGCTCCTCTATTGAGTGTCAGAGTGTTAATAACCTCTCCACCTGTGGTCTGTCTGTATGGAATTCAAGGACCCACTGATCTGTTGGAGTGGGTCAGTGGAGCTGGGGATGGAGGAAGAGACAAAGTTTATAAAGTGCCTCTCAAACACCTTCATGACTACCAATGTTAGTGCAACAGATTGGTAGTGTTTCAGACAAGAGGGCTTGTTGTTCTTTGGTACCGGAACGATGGTGGATCTGCTGAAGCATGTGAGGGACAATGGACTGAGCCATAGATTTGTTGAAGATGGAGATGAAAACTCCAGCCAGCTAGTCAGCGCAGGTCAGCTGCCCAGACCCAGAGCTTTGCTGACATTACTTGCTGTAGTGTCCTTCGCACGTCACGCTTTGCAATGGCTCTCATCCCTGTTGACGACACTGCTAAGCAGACTATAACCAAATCTAGCTGCTTGGCAGGTATTAGCACGATTAGCCTTAAAACAGGTTTAAAACATTTAGAAAGAATGCAAAATGCATGTGAATAATTCAAATAATGACATTAGAATTATATAACAATACAATATACATACATTTATTAGATAGTAGCAGCGCCTCCCAGCTGAGGTGACTGTGAGGTGCAATTTTTAGGAAAGAGTGGGGGGTCCCAGGGTGAGCATGCAGGCAAAGAGGAGATTGTGGAGAGTGAGACATAAAGGCATGTCTGACAGTCGAAATACAAATTCCTTCACCAGCTGCAGTGGTCAGTGACATTCTGTTTGTGTTTGGGGTGGGGTGTGTGTCAGTGGCTATTACTGTATATACAAATATATTACCATTTGGCTAGATTCAAGCCAAATGAATCATTTAGGCTAAAAAAGTAGTGTGTCCCTGCAATCCTAATCCACACTGCATGGACCTGTGCCCCAGAGGGAATGGGACAGACTGAGAAGACTTGAATATTCCACCCTCGTGTTTATTTACTTCAACTGACCAACATTGAATGCATCATAAATTTCAGGTGGATCGTGAACCAATTCCACCAATTATCATTCATAATGTTTCATACATACACTAAGTCAGGGGTCAAAAACAGGACTACCTGACCAAGCACACTTGCCTAGCAGGTTACCATTCTATGCTTAATGTGTGGGTTTTTAGTGGCAGTGACTAGAAATTGGTTTAGAATAATACATCACAGCCTACACTGCAACATATAAGTATATTTGGAGTATGGAGCTGAATGCATTATTATTTTATCAGCAATGCATTCCAAACTTTCAGTCTATGCTACTAATAATAGTGACATTTTTACCGTGTCTGGTGGTCAGGTATAATTGCAAAATCAGAAAGGCAAAATTAAAATTTCCCTGTGGTGGTTAAAGTATCTCTGTTGCATTAGAATTTGTTCTTAAACACAGTATTACTCATACTCATTATTGTAACATATCAATATTCTCTATTTTTAAAAAAATATTATAACAATAAATTCACATTATACAATTTTATCAGCCTCAAAGGTGGGAGATCCCAGCAGCATTCCAACGTATCGCACCGCATACACTGCTACATTTACCTGCTGCGCAAAATCGCTATGGTCATCGTAAGATAGAAAAATCGTAAGCCAACCCATTGTAACTCAGGGACCATCTGCACAAAACAATTGTATAAATTAAGGTATATCTTATTATTGGTTACTAATTGATTGTGGGTCTGTTATGGGCTACATGTAATAAAGTTGAAAAATATAAACAATTTTTATCTAGTCATATGTCATTTGAGCTAATAAGCTGCAATGTATAGTCAGGCGTGGATTAACACATAGGGTTTATAGGCTGTAGCCTAGGGGCCCCACTAGGACAGCTCATTAGCTAGATATGGCAAAGTTAATAAGGTCAGTTGGTTTTCAAATGATAAGTCATTTACCATTACAGTACAGTACGTACCCTGCCTTAAAGTTCCATCGGAAATATCGTGAAGACGAGATGATCGCATATGAACGCATTTACAAAGTCGTATTTACCAGCGGGGAAACTCTGGGTTTTCTTTAAGTCCTGAATTGTGGGTGTGCCTTATGAAAGACTCCTCTGTCAGGAAAACAAAGAAGCAAAACTTCTGAAAGTAGGAATATGCATTCGTGACTGCTGTTGCATTACTTGCATTTGCTAGCGATTGTTATGAGCTGCTGCTGTTTAACATATGTTATGGCATTTGTTGTACTGTTATGGCATTTGTTTTATGGGCGTATTTATTGGTTTAATTATTGGTTAGGCTGAACTATAGATGTGAAACAATGCGATTAGTGAATCGCAAAGGCCGCGATTCACGACATGCATTATACTGTCCCTTGGACCCAGAGTTAAAAGCTGTCCTGAGAATAATCTTACAGATTCATGCCGGCCTCCTTGTGTGACAGTTCGTCTCACCAATCTGAAGTGCTGTGCTCCTGTGCCAGTCATGCTCACCAATCAGAAATGGCCCAACGTGACTGCGTATATGCCTACAAACAACAAACAGATGAAGCCCAAGGAAAACGCTGCGTTGGCGGTGCGAAAAAATATTGATTTCACCACTGAGCTATAAATGATTTACCTACATATTTCATGATCAGAGATTGTTTGTGGAAAGGTCCTATTATTCATGGAGTGATTATTATGACAGAATTCCGTGGTTGTGTAAAATACTTTTGCATACTTGTAATTTAGTTTTGTCCACCCATGCAGAGATTTGCACACTCGCGTTTTAGCTTTGCTACAAAATTTGTATTTACAATAATGTTTTACACACTTGGGGCTTCAAAGTCACAGATTTGCAACTTCCAATTTGCACATATTTTCAGAAGCCACGTTAAAATTATGATTACAAGAGCACACACAGGGATGGAAAGCATGTATGTAGATTTCTTTCTGTCCTAACGGTGTGTGAATGGAGTAGCATTTTTAACTGGTGTCATCGTTTGAGGCGCACAGATCCCGTCCACTTAATGCTCAATGTGTACAAAACGCTGGGTGCGTGACAAAGCTGACAGAAATCCCAGCATTCCAAGAGTGTGTACATTGAGTTTGTGCATTGTTATAATCATACAGTCACTTTACCATGTTTGGACCAGTAGTGATCCGGCGCTTTTTTGGCAAATAAATGATCATAAAACAATAATTCTGGCTTAAATGTTCAGTGAATTGTTGCGGATGCAGCGTATGTGGAACAATCTAGGAACACATGATGACACATGAAATTTCAGTTTGTTTAGAAACTGTCCTTGGTGTTCAAGAATGATGTTTTCAATAAAAGTTTGCGCAGTTACAGTTACTTATGGTTATTATCCAAAATGTTTGTATCATGCAAGGATTTGCAAATATTTTGTGATTCATTTGCTACTTTGTAAGGATGATGCCTTATTTGAGTATTTGTCGTTACTGTTGCTCTGTAAAGATGTTGTGATTTTGCCTTAGTAAAACTGGTAAAACAAATGAAGGTAGAACAGAAAAGGTAGCCTAGGGGCCCATGGCTACCGTAATCCGCCTGTATATTTGGGGACAAGGACGAGGTATCACCAATCTGTAAATTCGGGATCTGGGTGACTGCATCTTTCCAAATCTTGCATGTCTTCTGCCTTAATCTATTCTAATTAGTACACTGCTTTACACAAATGTAAAGAATTAATTTCATTGACTAAGTGTAATGATCGCTGCCGGGCACAGAACAGGGACGCAAGAGTGGGAAGCCAAGGTGCCAGGAAACAGGTGATTTATTCAAATGACCACACAGACAGGGAGCAGCACCACAAAACGTCAATGACCGGACTTGGGAAACTAACTTGAACGCGGACTAAATACACAGGATCACTAATACAGAACAAGAAATAGCTGGGATACGCAGGAATTCACACGAGGGTAATGAGGGGACCGTGACACTAAGCCCATGTCTTACTATGGTATTTAATATTTCTGACATTTACTAGAGAATTATTGTCATGCCCTGCCCGACTGCTTTTCCTGTGTGCCACGCCCCCTCGTTCCCCTTGTGCGAATCCTCCCGTCCTCAGCTGTTTCGTGTCTGCAGTCCACGTTTCAGTGTATTTAGTCAGCCCTGGTCCTGTCTCCCCTTTTGGTTTTTGTCGGTCTATGGACGTTCGCGTCACATTGGCTCCTGTGTTTGCCCTGTTTACCCTGTTCTCCGTCCAATAAACGCCCTCTGGAAGGGCTCAAACCTACAGCCTGCAGTATGGGTCATAAATCCCGCTCCCGGCGTGACAATTATATTAATTGTGTTTTTTTATACCTGCGTTTGCAACAAGTGTCTTGGCTAGGCTAAGTTTGGGTAGGCTAGGATATGTTAGGGAAGGCTAGGTTAAGTTAGGATAGACTAAGCTGTGCTGAATTGTGGAGAACGAGGGGGAATCAAACTTAGTAGATTTTGAAGAAGGGTTTTATCGAGGAGTGCCTGTCTAGTGACGGTAATGTAAATTGTGGGTCACTTGTTGGGGGACTTTGATATAAATGGACCACATTAGGCTGTTGTGAAGGCTTTTGTGCCTGGCCCTGTGTTTGGTCTGGATTAGCAGTGCATTTTGGGCTGGATGCAGATCGCAGTCTCCTGTTGAGTATCCGTGATATAGACTTATTTGCATTTTATTTGATTATAGCTCATTCTTAAAGAAAACAAAAATCCTTAAAATGAACAATAATTGGGCATAACATACATAGAGATAATTCTTATCTTTTCTTGGACCATTGAACTTCTCTTAATTTTCATTGGAAAATAATGCACACACACACACGCACAAACATACTGTACATATCATAAAGTACATATATGCACTGTATATAACTGAATAAGTGACTATCGGAGGAAAATATGTAAATATTTGGTGTTTTAAATTTTATAGCATAGTAACTCTGACCTTATCATATGACCTTTCATATTTATTTAGCATATTTTCTGTGGCCATTCAACCTTATAATTAATAAACACTGTAATTAGGTGCACTTCAGTAGTTGCTAATTACTGTTTCTAGGAGGGGGGTTTTGAAAAGCTGCCCTGAATATTAAGTTCCACAGTTAAAATAAAATAAAATAAAATAAGGATTTTTCAAGTATCAATTGTTTCAGAATATCTATACATGTGTACAAATTGCATTCAAAATATACTGGCAGCATATTATTATTATTATTATTATTAATGAATGATATGTAGAATTTGATAATGATACACATATATAACTTTTTTTCCTTTTGAGACACATCAGAAAGTATAATAATAGGGTGGTTTTGCTCTTGATTTGCATTTTAAATCCACTATAATGAAGTGATTAAGTGAAGTGATTAATGGTCATTGTTGACACACCACAGCACACAATGCACAACAACGAATTGTGTCCTCTGCATTTAACCCATATATGACAAATGAATGAAGGTCTCCAGAAAGGTAGGGATACAAACATATATGTGTGTGTATGTGTGACTGTGTAGTGTGTGTATACATGTTTTTCTATACTTGTGAGGACCAGAGGACCAAACAATAGCAAATTTTCAGAAAAAAAAAAACATTCAGGTCATTATTTCCGGGTCTCTCCTACTTCAGACTGAATGCAGTCAAAAAAGTAAAATTGTCCATAGTCTTGTATTTGGGTTGGTTACTTATGGTTAAGGTTAAGGCTGGGTTCGGGTTAAGGGTGTTTTGATTGGAACTAGAGTTTTTCCCATAGAAATTAATGGAAGGTGCCCATTTAGATAGGTATGCGAGTCTGCATGTGTGTGTGTGTGTGTATGTGCATAGATCACATTTGGGGACCAAAATGTCCCCATACAGTCCCTGACAAAAGTCTTGTCGCTTATCTATTTTGTAGAAAAACCTGCTATTAACCTGACTTTTAATTAATC
>JAODKN010016289.1:0-12265 GCA_026774425.1 Petrocephalus zakoni | reverse complement strand
TTCCAGGCTTCGGCGGGGATGTCGTCAGGGCCAGGCGCTTTTCCGTTCTTCATTTTATTAACGGCGGCTTTTATCTCGGCAGTGGTGATCGGTGGTACTGGCCCATAGACAGGGTCGGCGCTGTGGATCGGCGGATGGGGGAACTCTTTACTGCTTATCTTGGAGAAGTACTCACTCCAGCGAGCAAGGATGGCGGGTGGGTCTCGCAGGGCTTGTTGATTGGCGTCTTTGATGTGAGCACTGTAATTAATTTTGCATATTCTATAACCAAAAAAAAAGAGATGCACAAAACCCTTACTGAGAAAAAAAGTATTCACAAATGTTTATAGGCAACAGTTGACCTAAACAGCATGCCACTGGTCGGTGCAATGAAAGCAATCACCTGGAGGAAACCTGAGAATGTGGGGAGAGCACATAAGCCAAATATGGTGCAGATCGAACTGCCTAATTTGCACAGAATTACTACATTAAGGATATCCATAGGATGCAAGCTGTCAACTCCTTTCAGGTCCACTGTGCAGTGCACTGTGACAGTGCAGTGCTCAGTGTACAAGATAAAGTCAGATACACGTCTAAATGCAAAATACAACATTGTTTTAATTTACTGATCCTATTTATAATAAGTGTTATTTGGGGTGCTTATTGGCTCCCTGTGAGCTCATGTGTTGCTGACCACCATGTGATATAAAGATGTGGTTTGCAGTGAAACGGAACATAACTCTTTTCATAGCTTCATGCTGCTCTTCCACGAAAAGCTGTTATGCCCAGCAGTGTTGCCATGACTTTTTAGCATTCTTCAGTTGATTTATTTTTACAAGTTGTAAGCTTTTGTCATCTGATGGTGGTACAAACAAAAACAATATATTTGTGTTCTGCATACTTATCTTGCATATCTGAAAATAAGTCCAAATCTAACAACAACAACAATAATAATAATACATTGCAAATGGTATATGTGCAGTTAAAAAAACACATGCATTTGTAAATGTTTCCCTGAAAGAGGATTGCAGATCAGCTACTGGGAAATTCTGCTATGAAGGTGAATACCTCAGAATGAAAAAACTCTAACGGCTGTGCTTTCAAATACATTCAAAAACTTTTTTTAGTCTAAGTGAGTTAAACTATAACAGCACCACTGGACTGAGCTCTTTCAATGAATACATGCAAGTATTTAAGGTATCTAAGGGACCTGAACTATAATGGAAGGTCCTAATCATGCACACTGTGCATGCAAGGAACAGATTTCAAACCTTCCATTCAGACGTGCAACTTCCTTTAAAAACTGTGCTAAAATGTTTGCACTTTATCAGCAGCATGCAAGCGGTGGACAAGGAGGCAAGAGGAGCGACCACGACTTGGCCAGACAAAGCTGAGAACATCCCCCACTGTCAAGCGGTCAGCCTATGAGAAAAGCTAAGAGAAGTTACATCTATATAGTGCCGGTCACAACCCCAAGGTCACTTTACAAGGAAAAATAAACAAACACCAAAAAAGAGAAGCGGGGATGTGCATCCCTCATAATTGTTCCTCCACAGGAGAGCTAGAATGTATAATAAATAACTTTTGACCTGGGATATCTACACAGTGACTCTGGTACTGACAAAATCTATGACACAGAATAATTACTTTGAAAGAAGAACTAACAAAGCAGGAAGTAGTCTTAAGACTGCTGTTAGTTATGACTTTGTGCCTGTCACTCATGAATTATGCACAAAATGTATTTGTAGTACCAGTAATTGAAATAACTGAAGCTTATCAGGAAATTAAATACTATCATATGTGCAATACACATCTTACAGTAAAGCATTACCATGCAAAATATCTTTTGGTGTATGCGGCACCAGCCTTGGGTTTTGTTTGAGTATTGCCAGTGTGTATTTTGATTAATAACCTGGTGTTTATTTTTTTTTCTTCTCTCATGCCTGACAGCCTCAAAGGCATGAATCTAGGTCAAAATGCTTATGCCAATTTCGCAGGACTGGCCTGACATAGATATCTGACTCCACTTTTCTCGTCTCTATTTTTACACCCGATTCACTTCGCCATCGTGTTGCCCTGCGGTTTCTACCAGCTGCAGGATGTCGAGTCCGTTGTTCTGTTTGTTCCAGCACCAGGGAATCAGAAGGCATCTTTCAGAGGGAGTAACTACTACAGTCCATCTGTGTGCTTCACAAATGGCAGCACTTCTAACATTCCGTTTTCTCCATTTTCTGTACCCAGTTGCTCATTTCAGGGTTGTGTGGGTTTGCCTGTCTCAGAAACAATGGGCACAAGGCAGAGTAATAACCCTGGACAGGCCGCCAAACCATCACAGGGCACATCAGGGTTGTTCCAGTTACCGGTAATTTACCCTTACTAGTAAATTCGACAGTATGGTATCAGTAAGGGGGGGGCAGCATTGTGGTGCAGTGGTTAGCCTCACAGAAAACCTCACACCTCTGGGACTGGGGTGCAAGTCTCCGCCCAGGTTCCATGTGTGTGTAGTTTGCCTGTTCTTCCTGTTTCCTCTGGGTACTCCAGTTTCCCCCCACAGTCCAAAAACATGCTGATGCATGTGTGGGTGAGTGGTGGGTGAGCGTGCCCTGTGATGGGCTGGCCCCCCAAACTGGGTTGTTCCCCACCTCATGCCTGTAGCCTCCGGTATAGGCTCCAGACCCCCCTGCAACCCGGAAGGATAAGCAGTTTCAGAAAATGGATGGGGTATCAGTAAGTTTAAATGGTATGGTACTGTATCATGATTTCACAAATTTTGGTTCTTAGTGTTTTTTTGGCCACTCTTTTCATTGTTTGTATGATTTGCATACAAACATGATGTGCCAGTCTGTTTCATCCCATCCTGTATGACGTTATCATGAGCCCCCATCTTGTCTTCCTGTTTTCCAATGGGTCCTGCCCACCTTTGTCTTTCCCATCCAGGGGTGAGTTCCATTCTGTTCCTGGTGTGGCCCTGTTCCTGATTCTGCTTAGGTCTTGATTTCCTGTGTTTTTTTTTTCTTTTGTATTTGATTCAGCATGTATATATTATATTGTAAGGAGTGACTGCCATTTTTTTAGGGAGTTTAGGTGAGTGATTGTTTTTGTTTCGCTTGCTTTGATTATGGAAGTTGGGACTGTTTTGTTGGTTGTGTTGGCCTGGGTCACTCCTGAAGTTGTATGTACACTGTGGTGCACAGTTGTTACCCCGGTAAAATACACACTCCTTGTTGCCCTGAGCCTGTGTTGTGTATTGTGTCCTTCTGTTTTCGCACGCACCCACATCGTTCCTGTTACTCCCCAACCACCCTAGATTGGGGTTTGTAACAGGCTTGTACTACGAAGGGGGTTTAACTAAATCAGATTTAACCCGGAGTTAATTTGCGAAAGCAGAGTTGATAAAATCAGGTTGTCTCAATCAGTGTTAATCAGTACTACGAAGCCAGTTAAGAAGTTGATATGTTGAATTAGTGTTAACTTAATCAGAGTTTGTGCGTGTTCACGTAAATGGAGCACGTTCAGCAGCGCAAGTCACCGTTCGACTCATGGTGTGACCAACATTTTTCACAGAGGAAGATTGCACACTAATTATGCATGTTCATATAACACTTAATAGAAGTTGAGCCAGTGTTTAACAAACAAATGATTTACAACAGGACAAAAAGGAAACATATGTGTAGTAAGAAAACACCTAGGAACCTGTTAAAAAAAGTGCGGTCACCCCTGGTATAGATAGAGCAAGCACCAATTTGCGAACCGCCCAGCTAACATTATAGTTGCTGAGATGTTCGGCATCACCGATGGAATAAATAAATTGGCCACTGGCAAAATATCGCAGGGCAAGGCATACTGTCTGCTCAATCATAGGGGCCTTGCTACAGCAAATAGCATTAGAGACCTCCGGGCCGATCAGCTGACAATAGTAACGAGTTCCCTTGGATGAGAATCAGTACCTTTCATGGAGAATATCGTCCGGGTACGCAAGCGGAATCTGGCCGCGGAGAGATTTCCACAAGATTTGCGCACTAATGTCGTATGGATCATCCGGGTATGCCGGCATTGTCTCCAGAGAAATTGTAGTTGGAGGGGTGTATGTAGGACTGGGTTACGCAGAAAACTCGACCTAACCAAGAACATAACCTGGTCGGAGCAGGTTAGAGACGCAGCATAAATTGCTGTGGCAACATGCCTTGAATAAAACCTAACCACCTTTCGTAGAATGGGTTAATCGTGAAGTTATATCACATGTCATCAAGTTACTCACAAACTTACCCCGATAAGCCAGTAACAACGCTTCGTAGTACAGCAGGACAAAATGGAAGCATATGTGTAATGTGCTGCCGAGCATGGAGCAGGGAAGCAGGAAACGGAATCCCAGGATCGGGGAAACACAAGGTTTATTCTCAGAGGCACACAGGTAGGGAGCAGGACAAAATGTTAATGACCAGACAGGGGAAACATACTCAAACACGGACTGAAATACACAGGGTTACTAACACGGAACGAGGAACAGCTGGCAAATGCAGGGATTCCATGTGAGGTTAATGAGGGGGCGTGGCACACAGGGGGATCGGACGGGCAGGATCATGACAGAACCTCCCCCCAGCCCCTTAGGGCCTAGAAAACAAAAGACCATCAATGGGGCACCGGGAACAGGACAGACACAGAACAGGCACAACAGAAGCAACTCATAAAGCAAACGACAAAGCACGGGTAAGGCAAACAGGCACAAGGACATCAGGAAAGGGGACACAGGGGAAACACCAACTGGGGGAACAAAGGGACCAGGAGGGAACACAGGAGAAACAGAGGGACACAGGGGCACAAAGGCAGGAGGGACAAAGGGACCAGGAACAAACACAGAAGACACAGAAGGATGAGAAGCAGACACCAGGGGCACACCAACTGGAGGAACAAAGAGACCAGGAGGGAATACAGGAGAGACAGAGGGACCCACAGGCACCCCACGAGCCACAGCCAGAGGGGCCGAGGGCAAGCCAGGGGGTAGGGCGGGGCTACTGCTGGAATCTTCTCTGCCGTGGAAGCGGTGGAGGAGTCACCTCCCTGAGGGGTCCAACGGGGCCATCAGGGACATCCTCGAGGGGTCCCATTCAAGTTCTTCCACCTCCATGGAGAAAGGAGCGGTGGTCGGGCAGTCCGAGGCCACCTCGGGGATAGGGATTAGTGCCATGAGAACCGCAGGGACCTTGGGAGCGGGAACTTCTGAGGATAGAGTGGGAACTGGACGACGAGGAAGGCTCAGGCAAGGAGCTGGGTGGCGAGACTCGGGCGACGAGATCAGACAAAGAGCCGAACGATGAGGAGGGCCCAGGCGAGGGGCCTGGTGACAAGGAGGGCCCAGGTGAGGAGCCTGGCGAAGAGGGAGACTCAGGTGAGGAGCCAGGTAATGGAGCGGACTCAGGCGCCTCTGGGAGTGCACTGGGCGTGTTGGGTGACACCTCTGGGGGTGCACTGGGGGCATCAGGCAACACCTGATGAAATTGTGTTCAGTAAAAGCAATTTCCCTATGAAAATAGACTATTTTAATGCTGCGATTGCATAAAACCCTTCTTTATTCCACAGAGAACTTAAATGACCAGGGAAAACCAGAAATGCATTTAATAGTTTAGTTAGAACAGGGTTGCCCAATACGTCAATCATGATCGACCAGTAGATTGTGAAGGTAGTGCGGGTAGATCACGTGACATTAAAACTTTGATACTGTACATTAGGTTACTATACCTACTTCGATCCCTACTCTTCTAATGTGTCACCCGGCAAAACATGCAAATGTATGGCGAGCAAATACAAAACTCTGGCAAGCAAAGTGACCCAGCTAGCCTTCCAATTTATATCTACTAAAAAGGGATATTAAAAAATGAGTGGAGCCAGACCAAGTAAGGAACCATAAATGTATTGCATTGTACTGTGCTTTAAGGGTTCATGCAGTGATGCAAGGTTTGCCAACATATATTGTACATATCAATATGAAATACATAATATATATTTAGTGTTTTTAATGTAGGTAGATAATTTTGACCTGGTCACTTTAAAAGTAGCTCACAAGCCGAAAAAGTGTGGGCACCCCTGGTTTAGCTAGAGCAAGCACCACTTTGCAAACCGCACGGCTAACAGTATTGTTGCTCAGATGTTCAGCATCACTGATGGAGTACATAAATTGGCCATTGGCGAAATATTGCAGTGCAAGGCATACTGTCTGCTCCGTCCCGTGTGCACTTCCCTTACTAAATGTATCCTACAAGGGGTTTCTTTGTTACACGCTGCCTGGTAAGTCGTCATCACTCTGCGTGGCCGTGACAGCTAGCTAGAATAATTCAGCCTACAGCAATGGAAATGGTCATTAGTACAAACTGCCTAAATACGTAATGTGCAAAATTGATTTTAATGCGTGTACAATGAAAAAAAAATATTCAAGTCAGAACCTACATTTTTAGCTCTCTGAAATGGCACAGTAACATGGACCATAACACTAGGAAAGATTCTGTACTTCCTCAAACAGTTAGGGAAGTTAGAGTCGACGATAATTTCGAAACCAGAGTCGGATATATTTCATTTAACACAGCCTGTTCTCCGTCATTATAGTTTGCTAGGGTAGTATGGACAATCAGGATAGCTGAAGGTATTGCACTGGCGTAGATTAACTTTTCATGCAGCAGATGATTCAGATACTTGCCTAAACAAACCTCCAATATTACAGATACATTATTATTTATTATTTTACTTAGCAGATACTTTTGTCCAAAGTGAAGTAGTATATTGCATACAAACGTGCTGTCAAGGAGTCGTTTAGGCATGAGTGTGAACAGGCTGCGCTTCCAATAAATAACCAGGTACAAGGGTAAGCAGTACTTTCCAAACAAACAAGATCCTAATAAGAGTACAATTCAATCAGCAGAAAGTGTAACATTAAGCTCCAAATTTTAACAATGTAAATGCTTTTAAGGTGTAGCCAACCCACCATGGATAACAGTGAACCATATATTAAGACCAAAATAAATTAACGTACTTGTTCAAAACATAAAAATAGGCTCAAAATATGAAATTGCTTTCATGTACCTGTATATAATGTGTAATAAAAAAAACATCTTAGCCTATTGTGGCTACTCACTAGTTTACAGTATGGACACGCGGTTTGAAACTTATGAACTATTTCTAGAATTCTTAAACTTTTTTCTTCAGACTGATAAACCATGGATAACTGAAACCGAACTAAACTGAAACTGAAAAGGGGCAATTAGTAATTAGTAAATATGACTAATCCTTATGACATACAGTTCTTAAAATATTTCGAAATACACATTTATGATCTTCCACATTGCATTTCTATTTTAATCTTTTGCTTGTTGGAACGCTGCTGCACACCTCTGTATGTGCAATAAGCTGTGCACACATGCAGTGCATGCGCCTGTATAAGCACTCGACATGTTACTATATTGAAAAGCGCTCGTTAAATATCAGTGAAATACTGCACCATTGACTTTAAACCTGATTTTTGTTGGTCAAAACTGCTATCACTTTCTACTGCCTCAAAACAACATTGCACCTGACTCCCTCCTTTTAAGATTGCAACACCAAGTACATTTGCTATTTAGACAACATGGGCACTGGATGGGAAAATGACAACTGTGTCTGGCTTTAGTTTGCAAAGGTTGCCTCACGCCTGGCACCACTTTGGCCAGATGCTAAATAGGTCCCTATATGTCATTCAGAGAATATGGAGTACTATTTAGCTGGCAGAGGTACAGATGGATCTTAAGGCAAATCTTGAAGGTGGAGTAGGGATCTGATGACTGGATCTCATTTGACAACTTATTCCACCATTGGGGGACTGTGCATGAGACATGTCTGAAGTGAGACTTCACTCATAGTGGAGGGATTTCCGAGCAGCGTTGGTTTGCTGACTGAAGAGTATCAGATGGTATGCAGGTCCTAAGGAGCCTCAGGATGGAATGGATGCTTATCTATTAATAGCTCCAAAGTCCAGCAGCAAGGATATGAATGTAAGAGCCACTAAGGAGACAATAGACAAGAGACAAGTAGGGATGTAACAGGAGAACCTTTAGGCTGATTGAATACAAGCTGTGCTGGTGCATTTAGAATTATATGCAGTGGTTTTGACAGCACAAGCTGGTAAACCTAATAGTAGAGAGTTTCAGTAGTGCAAGTGCCTGAGCATCTTATTTAGATAAATAAGGCCTGAGCTTCATAAATGTTATATAGGGTGAATCTGCAAGACTGGGTGATCACTGCTTTGTGCTCAGCAAAAGATGGAGACAGTATTGATGATCCAAGCTGGACAGTGATAGGGAAAATCACGTGTAGTGGGATGCGGGATATAGAGGTGAGGTGAACTTCATAGCCTTCTAGATTGTCACTTCTGACTTGAACTCTGTCAGCTTCATCAATTGCTTCTTCTGCTTCAAGAATCGATGTTCGTTCTTTCCATATCTTCCCCACAGGTTAGTTTGTACAATGTCCCTTACCTCCTCCATTTTTATTTCTGTGTCTTTTATAGTTGTCCTAATGTCGGTTTCTTGCTGCTCATCAAGTACTGCTTCTTTACCCGCCTCCTTGACGTCAGCCTCCAGTCCGATCCTGTAATCCTCATTAGAATCAAGCACTGCCTTGAACCGGTCTGAAAGTTTTCCAAATTCCTGCTTTAATTCGGCTCTTAGCATGGTGTTTGCTCCCCTTGAAATGCAGTTGGCCAGTTTGGTGAAGCTGCTTTTTGCACTGGGAGCAAACACCATGGTAAGAGCCGAATTAAAGGAGGAATTTGGAAAACTTTCAGACCGGTTCAGGGCAGTGACAGAGTTCAAGTCAGAAGTGACAATCTAGAAGGCTATGAAGTTCACCTTACCTTATTGGAAGAAAGGATAAATGCAGCTATCTCAGCAATGTCTGAGTGGGAGAGATGGATCCCCGAATCATTAAAAGATGAACTGGATGGGAGACTTAAAGAACTGAGAGCAACCCACAACAGGCTAAAATTGAGAAAAGCAGAATTTGCCATATCAAGGAGGCTGGCTGATCAAGGCACAAATGGGAAACCTGTCCAACCACCACCACCTGTTGTGAAGATAAAACCAACTACCAGTACTCTGCCTATCTTCCAGGGAAGTAAGAGAGAGTTCCACAGGTGGAGAAAGGACTGGGAGAGCCTGCAAAGGCAGGGGGAGCCCACTGGCTCACCTGAAGTTCTGAAGATTCAGCTTCTGGAGAGTGTGAGTGGGACCATTGCAAAAGAACTAAGACTTTCAACCTATATAACGGCAGCTGACATGTTCAGGGTCCTGGACAACAGATACGGCAACAAGTCCACCATTACAGTTGAAATCCTCGAAGAACTAGACAATATTCCTCTAGTGAAGGGGAACCAGCCGAGGAAAGTCATTGACCTGATTCAATCTGTGGAGAAGGCCCTGGCAAATCTGACAGAGCTGGGAAACGTGGGAGCCATGAAAAATCCATTAGTCATCAAGTCCATTGAAAGCAAGTTACCTGACTTCATAAAAAGAGACTGGCTAATGTTCCTGGTTAACCCTGAAAATAATGTCACTGCAGATACTCACTTTGACTTGCTCTTGAAATTCCTGAAGAATCAAGAAGAGATATAGGAGAGACAATAACAACTTAAAATTGTGGACAAGATGGACAAGCCAGAGAAAAGGCATGAAAAAGTCTGCATTAACCAGAGCGACAAAGAAAGAAGTTGATAAGGGGTGTGGTGTCTGTGGTGATCGTGGACACAGCAAAAAAAAGTCTTCTTCTGCAAGAAATTTAAAGCTTTGAAACTGTCCGATAAGTCTGTTCTAAAGAAACTGGGAGCATGCAGCAATTGCTTAGGATACCATGATGATGACGGATACTGCAGGGAAATTTTTCTATGCAGGAATACAGACTGCAAAACGGGAGGAACTGGTTCAGACCACCATTATTTCCTGTGCCCAAAAACTTGCTTGTTGGCCAGTTTGGTGAAGCTGCTTTTTGCACTGGTCCTCTCCTGCTTCAGTAGTATGACAGCCTTCCCCAAGACCTCTTCTGCCATGTTTATTTCCTTTCCCCGTCCACAGCTTTTCTGGTTTGAAGTCCTTTATCTTCCGTTCCAGGCTGCTCCGTTGGTTATCATCTGTTAAGTTCCACTCTAGTTTCACTCCAAAAGGATGCACCGGGACAACTCTTGATTCACCTTTCATTGACTTTTATTTTTCCAACTTAGAATTGTTGGTTTCAGATGGTTCAAACATTGATCAATCAGGTTGATAACCTTCAAAGCACAGAGACAGAGGCTAACAATATCATTTTGTAAAATATTCAATCTGATGAATTGTTAAATCAAACAATCAATTTCATTAGAATGGAATGCTCACTTCAAACATCAAATGTAATAAGCATTTGTAAGCATTTGATTGTCTTTATTAAATACACCATGAATTAATAGTCTAAAGGCCTTTCCAGGTACAAATTAAGCATTGCAACTGACATAAACTAAACAACATTTACTAACCATTGGGGTAAATTCATGAGTAGAGCTTTCTGTGCTGTTCCTTTACTTGATTGAGGACTGAGAGCTACCATTCCTGCTCAGGTGTTCTCATTAGCGATCAGTAGCCATCTTGGTGCATTCTGGGAAATGTAGTTCTCAATGGTAGTGGCAGCATAAGACCTCCAAATGTTCAGTTATACCCCAACAATTGGTGTAGTAGTAGTAGGAGAAACAATGTTGCTGCATGATTGGATCTAGAGAAGTAATGCAGGACACCAGTGGATCCTTAGACACCTTCTATCGCAAATATATGATCTGCCTGATAGGTACAAGTCAAATTAGCTTTAGCAGGTTTAGCAGGATCAGGGCAGATACCTGGGATGCAGCTCTCAGACCATCCACAACAGTCAGGAGGGAAGTCTCCGTCAAGTGTCTGGGTCTGGAGCCAGACTGGATAGGATCCAGGAGATTGATCTGTTTCAGAAAACCAGAAACTTCAATGAGGACAAAATGTTTAAGAGTTATAGACATGATTGAGAGGAGAGAAACTGGTTAATTATTCTTAATCTGTAATGAGTGAAGTATACAATTTTTAAGCAGCGTGGTTACCAAACTTACTTAAATGTGGTCAGAAAGGTGCTGGTTGTGAGTTTTGTGTTGTTCAAGTGAATGAGTGCAGGGCTAAGTGTAGGAGATGGCTTGGAGGAAACGGGGGTTGAGATAAGGTCTAGGGCACAGGTACTGTAGTTAGCCCATGACCAAGAAGGTTAGGTACATCCATCCAACCTAGTGAGGGGGGTGAATGAGGGGAAGGATGACCTGGCTGCCAATGGCTGCCAACTTATCATGGAAGAAAGGAGTAAAATCAGCAGCAGTCAGGGTGGTGGATAGAAGAGGGGTAGGGAGGGTGTTGAAAATGGAGAATAATTTGCATGCGTTTGAGATGATTGCAATCTTATCTTGTAGCATGTAGTTTTAGAGTTGGAAGTAGAAAAAGATGACAGAAGTAATTGGTATTCACTCAGGCCTATGGTATGTCTTGTTCGCTGCTGTTTCCTCTTGTCTGTCCTGAACTTCATCCATTGTCCACATATCATGTTAGAGAGCCAGGGATGGAAGGGTTGTAAGCAATACTGGTCAATATCAATGGCTTCTTCATGATTGCCGAACAGAATTATCACAATGATGTTTGGAAGATTGGCAAATATACATTTACAAATATATTTATGTTTATATCCATTCCTAACTGCTGATGTTGTAATTCCCCCCATTCATTTATTTCCAGATGTCATGCAAGTACTATTTATAAGGGTGTCACCTTTTCGATTTTAAATCGAAATCGATCGAAATTCATGCTCAATCTCGATTATCTAATCAAAAAATGGAATCGTCAATGCCGCCACGCCCCCATGTCACGTAAGCTTGGCTTGCCAAGCGAAAAAAAAAAAACACGCTTGTTGAATTGCTGCGAGTCAATCTAACAGCTACAACAAACAGCCAAAAGATAGCATGGCAACTGCAGACACAGGAGACCCGTCGACAGAACTTGAACCCCCTCCTCTTTCACTGAAGTCGCCGGTGTGGAAGTATTTTGGATTTCCAGAGAATTATGTTGACAACGTTCGTGTTGTCGACAAAAAAAAAACACAGTTTGCAAGCTCTGCTATGTACGTATATCACATTATTCCATCGGCAGCACGACTAACATGGCAGGGCATCTCCGCAGGCACCACAAAAACATAGATTTATCTGTTAAACCGACAAGTGTAACACAAACTACTCTCC
>JAODKN010016288.1:0-12274 GCA_026774425.1 Petrocephalus zakoni | reverse complement strand
AAAAACAATCCTGTACTAATTCCACCATCTCCAGTTCATTATCAGAAGAGCCAGCGACAATGTCCCACTGCATCCCCAGTACTAAAATCACCCTTAACCACCACATCATTTTTATTGCTATTATTGTCAGTATGCTGGCTAAAAATCTAAAAATAAAGTTGACTATAGCAGTCCGTTTGTAGCTGCCACAAACCTCACCGCCCATCACTGATCTAAATCACACTAGTTACTAACCTTTTTAACTAATATAAGTGTATTTCAAATATTAATAATTGAGAAATTACTAGCACAAACTAACAATGGCACAAACACTAAACACACCCTAATTCATCAAAGTTTTCTTTGATTTTAAAAAAAAAAAGATTACACGGCGGTCAAATGTGATTTTTAAAAACATTTTGTGAATGCTGCCTCAAAAGCGGAAGTTTAGTGCACCTTCAAAACAGTTTGATCCAGGATATTGAAATTGCCATCTCCAGTGACCGTACCTTTAAGGAGGCGCACCTATTGACACACATCGCCACTAGGTGTCACTGCTTCCCACATCAATTTTGCTTAAAAGAGAGCAACCTTCAATGAAAAGTCCGCAGATGTCTAAACATATTTCTAAAATTGAAACCTACGGTTTTATACAAGCATACCAGAACCTGATCAGCTTTATAGCAGCACGTCTTGAGTATGTAGAATTTGAATATAATTTATTACAGTTTTTCGTATTCATAGAAAAGGTCATGATTTTCACAAACACATTCTCTTCAAATACAGGGAAGAGTTTTTTCTGTTCTTCTTATTTAACTTTTATTTTTGTTTTAATTTAATTTGAAAATTTGATTGAATTTCATGACTGCTTCTGTCTATTAACTAAGCTACCATGTGGGACTCTTCACCTTCACTCTCTGCTCAGCCTCAGCATCCAAATCCATGATATACCTCAAAATCTTTAACTTGCCAGCAGTGCTCAAAGTCGGGTCATTAACAGCTCCAAGGGGTTGTTAAGCTGTCCAGCGGCACACCCTCCAAGCCCAAGCGACTATGCTGATGACCATTCTCATGTTCCATCTGCATATGCAGTCGGGAATACACCGCTCACATAGCATTTCTTGACTCAGCACAAGGGATTCACTGAACTTAGTAAGGTCCCAACGCTTGCTAAGCTCTCTAATGCAGTGATTCACGTGCTGTTTCCATGTATACTACCCTAGCCTTACATTTAAGAAGGGGTACCATTCCAGCTAGCTAACCTTTATGAATGAGTTTTTACTGAGCAGATATGCAAGTATTTTTTTTGTCAAAGTTACTCTTAAAGGGAGCCATTCCCATCGAGGTAAGCCCAATCAGTCTAGCTAGAAAACACATGTAGCGCTGGTTTCCCAGACAAGAACTGAGCCTAGTCTTAGACTAAACATGGAGAATCTCCATAAAAAAATCTAGTTTAGTCCAGGTATAGGCTTAATCCTTGTCTGGGAAACTGGCCCGAAGTTTCTTTCAGTTGGTCTCAGAAATAAGTGTTTGAGTATTTGCTGCATGCACATATTACATTTAAAGGCCAGGAACTGGTTCTACTGCTCCTGTAAACACTGACGGACTCCAAAAACATAACAATGATTCTTATGGTGACATGTATGGTTTTGGTCTAGGTTCTGGCTATAGGGTATAAATAGACACTTATTAAAATTCAGAATCCAAATAAACCAACGAGGCTACCAAAGAAATTAAAAACCTTCTCAGAAGAACCACAGATAATTTTATCTTCTTTTCTATCTTCTGCTGATGGTCTTTTCTCCAACCTATTGTAAGGAATGATGACTTTGGTACAGCCAATCCAGACCTGTTTTTCTTGATTTTGAGTAATTTATTTGTATAGCATGAATGCCTCAGTTGTGGGACTATGCCAAAATAGTCTATATTTTTTCACTACTTAAATTTCCTGTGATATTAACTGTTAACGATTATCTTTTTCTATTACAGACTGATCCATAATATCCTTATGTGCTTACTGTCAATGTTATTGTTAAAATCAAATGTAATAACATGCATGCCAAGTTATACTTCAGCACTTGTTCTTAGCTGTAGCACTAACCAAAAGTACTTTCCAATGTGATATGCAAGGCTTCTATTTTTAATGATGTGACTTATGAATACGTAGTTATAACTCAATAAGACAACATATTTTGTTTTCCTTTTTGCAGCAGAAAATTCAGCCCATACCATTCTGTAGGCATAATTCTATTGTAGAAATTTTATGGCTGCCATTATATGAAGGTACTGTTGTAGCCATAATTTAGTTACAGGGAGGATTCAGTAAAAGGGAAGTGATGCAGTTAAACCTGAAACTGCACAGTGGATAGAGGCCGGAGAAGGAGTCTGGCCTCCTGAGGCAGTACCTCTGTGCTCAGTGGATAGAGGCTAAAGAAGATGTCCGGCCTCCTGTGGCAGTACCTCTGTTCTCAGTGGATAGTGTCTGGAGAAGGCTTCCGGCCTCCTGAGGCAGTATCTCTGTGCTCATTTGCATTATTTCTCTGTAAATGACAGTAGCTTTTTTAATGTGTTACTTGTCATGCATTTTTTTTCTTAAACGCTTCTGAATTCTATTTCTGCTACTTTTTTGGAATGAAAAGTTTCTTTTTTTTATAAACATCTTTATTTATGTTTAGTGTATTCTGGGTTACCTATTCTGACCTGATATTACTGTATATGAAGTATTCTCTCAGACAGCATAGTTTCTGTAAACAGACTCACCTGCTCCACCTTGGTCTCCTGAACATAGACTCATAGACCCCTCAGCCCAAGCACTACCCACAATGCTGAGGTACAGGAAGTGCCCTGACAGCTAAGTGGATTAATTGGGACCACCTCTTAAAAGTGCCCACCAGCAGCAGCATCTTCACTGGACTGGCCAAGGGCAGGAAGAATTGCAGGTTGTGATTGGGCAAATTTTCCATCTCAGCGTGACCTCTGATTGGGCCATAAAGGGGAAAACAATTAACACACATTTTCTGATATTCCTCTGTACTTTTACGATGAAAGAAGAAGAATACATTATAACAGATATAACTAGCTTCAAATGCTGGAATTAATTTATCAATGCTTATTTTACTATTCATGTCTTCGAATAAAGTTGCAAATCCTTGATAGAATTTTCAAAGCACTTCTGCATCAAGCCTATGTCTCCATCAGGCCTCTGTTTAAATCAGGCCTGGCCTGCAACAGGGCACCTGTCTACATCAGGTCCCTGTCTGCATCAGGCCCATGCCTGCATTAGGGCCGCTGTCTACATGAGGCCCCTGTCTGCATCAGGCCCATTGCTGAATCACGCCCAGTCTGCATCACGTCCATTCTGCATCAGGTCCCATCTGCCTGGCTGCTGCTGTACCCATGAAAATGTAATGCAATTAAAGAAATGTAAACCAAAATAATTAAATAAAAATGAGTATTAACAATGCTGACTCTGAAGACTCTTCTGTATGGATCCCTAACTGCAAAAACCCAGAAGTAAAACTGCAAAAACATGCACAAAAAATTTATTGCATTGAAAGAACAAGATGTGTATCCGGGATAATAGTTTTTTCAATAAGTTATACATTACATTGATGCCTCATGCTACCGGTTACAAGCCTCAAGAGGCTAGTGCCCCCCCTCCCACCCCATGTAAAAAGATACTCTGAGAGAGACAAGGATTATGGAGGTCAAGAAGAGTCAGAAGGCCTTCCTCACCCACTGTGAAGGGAAGACAAATAATAATACTTAATACCATTGCCATGTGAAGAGGCAGCCAGGGGGCCCACAGGCCATACAGCGTAGTTCGAGAAGGATCATTTAAGCCATGGTCTGTGCCCACCATAGGTGCCAAAGCAACATCAGTTTGGAGGCTGGACCTTCCCAATGCCACCCAGAGCTTGGTGCTTCACAGTGCCCATCATCGCCTGACTTGCACATCGAGCACACCCAGTTTAACGAGCCGTTACGAGTTTGCAGGGAGGTGGCAGGTGGTGCCATCTGCTGCCTTCTGATGGCCAGTCCAGCCTTTTTAGTGCAAGCCTCGGGTGTTAAACGAGTCCCTCGCCTACCTATCTCCTCACTGGCCTCATTCACATTGAAACCCAAGACCGGTTCATAAAAGGTACCTAATCCTGCACAACGACCAACAAAGAACAGCTGCAGAGATAAAACAAAGGCTTGAGCACAAATCTTTATTACGAAGTGAAAGATTCTGAATGGATTGCGGTCAGTTTTAATAGGAGATGTCATCTCGCTATATTGCTGATGAGTGACAGGTCTGTTCTCAGTTCCTGATAGCTCTTGGGGTGGGGGGTGGGGATCTACATTTAGGGCCAATTGTATTTTGTTCTCCTAATCAGAATATGTCAGAAACCAAGCTGCTGGTAGAGGTAAGGAACCAAATGCAGTGAAACATTATTAAACAAGCTGAAGGTCTGTTGCAGAAGGTATGTATCAGACTATGGCTCAGGGTAGAGAATTCATTTTGAACAGTCATTTTGAAATTCACCAATTCTGTACTTCTACTTTACTTTTTCAAAATCCATGTCATACAGGTCTTCTGCAGTGCCTTTTTAACACATTATTATCTTATTATTTATTACTCTATTTAAGGAAGAAGAATAACTGAATGGGTGTGGTGCAGTGCTTAGCACTGTTACCTCCTGCCTCTGGGACTTGGGTTCTAGTCTCAGCTATGGCTCTGTGTGTGTTGACTAGGGCCTGCTGCAGAGGTGGCTTTATGACATCCTGTTTCATCTGCTATAGAAGCACAGCTGTCCTCAGCCTCTCTGATTTTCACGCTTCATTGTCCGACTTTGCTTAGTGCCTTGTTGGCAGAGAGGTCTCCATATTCACACACGTATAATGCTGTGGCTATGCCTTTAACCACTGCAGTTTGTTTGTTTACGTGATTACATTTTTAAGGCATCCCAGTTTACCTTTCCAGTAAACTGATATAGGAGAGAATCCATGTTTTCGTAGAATTTTTTGGCTGAGGTTTTGGCTAAACTGAGGTAGGAGGTAGGTTTGATCTAGCTATTCCTCAATTCCTTCCTTTAAGCCATGGCAGTCGCCTTTCTACATACTAAAAAATTGATTATCCCCTAAGATCTCTTAGCCTCGTGAATAGTTGCAAAGCTATGCAAGGGAGGCTATTGCCAATTGGAGATCCGAAGAGATACAACCATGAAATGGTTCAGCCAGAAAACTGCGTTAGCATGATTATGAGTGATACTTTATGAGCTAATAAAACTGAAGCATCCCTCAAGCCAAATATTTCACAGGATGGTGCTGTGCAGGGGTGGCAGCTACCAACTGTATTTCATGTTAATTCATTCCTCCTGCTGTTGAAATTGACATTTGTGTAATTAATTTTAATAATATGATTATCTCAGCTTTTGTTTACTGTAGTTCATTCTTTTGTAAATTGAATTGACTGATGTTATTGCTTGTCCTACATGCTTCTAATGCTGCAGGGAGCCTGGAGCTTAAGCAGGCTGCACAGGGACAGGGAAACAATCCCTGGATGGGATTCCAGTCCATTGCATTGCAGTTTGTAGGAGGACATTCAAAATCGGGTCCAAACTCTGATGCTTTATCAGCATGTCAACTGAAGCCAGCACAGTTCAGACCTGATTTTTGTTAGTTTTACTGTGTTCGTTGTCGATGAATTAATCCTCTATAGAGATAAATTGAGACCAGAGACTCCTGTTCCCCGCAGTGGACAAAAATTAGCTGCTGGAACTGTAGTCTAGTTAGGAACATTACTGTAAGGTAAACTACAGGGGGTGTGAAAACAATTGGTTCTACTATTGGATCGTTGGTGAGGACTCGTCGTCATATGACTGGACACATAGCTCTTATGTCTTCATCCTGGCAAATACTTTCAGCTGTCACACAGATATAAACAAGATGATCACACCACGAGGAAACTAATGACTGCAATAGGCTTAACTTCACAAAAGACAGGTGGATTCACTGTGTCACTATGTTTTGAGGTGTCTGGGTGAAAAACTAAACAAACAGCTTCCACATGCAAGAAAAACAAACAAAAAACACGAGGTGAGCAGCAGCAAGCAGTTGGGTTACTATTGCAGGGAGGGGGGTTTGAATCGTGCCTATCTGGGTGGGGGGTGGATGTTCTTGCTTTGCTATGTGGGCTTTTTACTCCCTTCGGGCCCTTCAGAAGCATCTCAGTATTAGAGTCAGCTTTGCTTCAACATAGCTGACTCTAACTGAGATGCTTCTGAGGGGCCTGGTTATCAGTATCAGGTGTGCTAAATTAGGGCTGGAACCTAAGCTCTGCAGGGTTGTGGCTCTCCAGGAGCAGGGTTGGCCAGCTCTGCCCTTGTGTATGGGTATACCTGTGCTTTAAAAGCATTATCTTCACTGCAGGAAGCCTCATTCAGGTCATATCCACATAAAATCCCATAGACATGCTTGCTAACCTGAACCTCTTATTGACAGGGTTCTTTGACTATCCTGTCCCTCAGGCAATTATGTTTAATATATGTGGCAGAAGACAAAGTGCCAAAAATAAAACGAATGACATCCGTTCGACAGATATTTTGATTACAACACAGATTTCAATGACACAAATTAGATTCTGTTTTGATTCTTATTGTAGATCATTTTAAAATTCTGATGGCTAACCAATATACGGAAGCATTTGAGAAAAGAGGCTTGATGTATGACATGCTAACCCTCAAATTCAGCATCTAAAGAAATCCTGGCAGACAACATAAAGTGTTTTTTTTTCAATGACCATATGCAACAAAACAACAATACAATTAAGTAGAATAAACAGCCTTTCATTGTGAATTAATGCTAATCATATAAATCTACAAGCAACAATGAAGTTTCTGTGTTTTGTATAAGTGAGATCCTGAACAGTAGCTGATTCCCTGCGTGTTGAGGAGTGCTTGGACTGTTAATGTTTGCTTAGTTTATGCTGTTGAATCTTTTAAACAGGAAAGGGCAAGTGCTTCATAAATATGTGTAAACCACATTTTGTGTACTTTAAATCACAGCTGCAATTATTATTGCTGTATTTTATTTCTTCTATGATCCTCAGTGTAAACTAAAATAGATTAAAATATTATAAGATATTAGGATATTATTAGGAGATATTAATGGCATCAAAAAGCATTTGCAAGTAATGCATAACTAACGGGAAATATATTTATAATATGGTAGTGGCCATCTGTTCCATTCGAAGGGGGGGGGGCTGTGGGCAGCTGTGTGTCATAGGTCATATGGTCAGGCCTGGAGTTTCCACAGTGCCTGTGACTGGCTTCCCAAAGGCTGACAGTAACAAAGCCAGCCTTCAGTTCAGCTGGTGGCTTGTTCTTGTGTTACACGCTAATCTGCCCGTGATGTCAGGCTCTCTGGGTAGCTGCCAAGTGCTGCGTTGGCTTCTTTGTCCCACATCAGCTAATGAATGCGGCCTCGAACTTGTGACTCATGTCTGCATCCAAACTTTTAATTGACAAAAAACTTCCCTGTATTAGAGTCTGCAAACTTGGTAAGCAACTCAGTTTTAAAAAGTGCTTAATGATTCAGCCGTTCCACCAAGCCAAGCAATTCTTATCGTGATTACATCTTGCCGGTCGTGCCCAGAAAGATTTACTGAGCTCCCTAATCCTCTGTGTGATCAAGCGATGAAGGGCTTATTATTTAATATATCTTTCTTCAGTTATTACTCCAATGCACTTGTAATGAGCACCTGAATTCATTTCTGTGGGATATTTGTGATGCAAAAAGACTCTGATCCCCTTAACAGAAATGAAAGGTGTCTACAGCTTGTGAACTTTCTTCATCTTAGCATTTGATAGTCATCATTTCATCTGAAGGATAATGGGAGGTCACTGTCACTGACTGGGCCATTGATGTAAACAGTGGCAATTGGCATTTCCCTCCGATTAATACCAACATTAATAAATGCCATTAACAATGGTATGACTGGAAAGAATGCATTGGAAAGAACCAATTTCTGAAAGTGTGAAACAAAAAAAAACTGTGAATCGGGAATTTATATCAGAACATAAAACTAGTTTGTAGACAACTGTAAACATCCAGTAATATACTGTATCTCTGTAACCCCATTGTACTCTTTGCACTGACTACTTTTCTTTACTCTCTGATGTACTGTATATGGGCCTTGACGTCTGCCAACCCACACACACTCCTAGAGAAAACTCTATAGAGGGTGGCAACAGTAGATCTAAAATGCAGGCCAGTTAGTGATAAGGCACAATATATCACAGTTATTAATAAAAAAAACAGTTT
The DNA here is from genome assembly GCA_026774425.1 of Petrocephalus zakoni. Lineage (NCBI taxonomy): Eukaryota > Metazoa > Chordata > Actinopteri > Osteoglossiformes > Mormyridae > Petrocephalus > Petrocephalus zakoni. The sequence goes on along the minus strand of JAODKN010016288.1, from coordinate 3,988 downwards.
ATTTTTAGAGTGGGAAAGCAGAGAGATGTTTGCATCTTGGGACAGACTCTGACAGCTTTTACGTCACGGAGGCATACAGTGCAGAAGTGGAGAGTGCAGAGTGCATATGTCTAAAAATAAGTTTCAATTGCACTATACTCTAAAAAAGGATAGATAGATCAATTGACTGATAGACAGACAGACAGATAGACTGGTAGATAAAAACTTTAGAATAAATTTTCTACGCAAGATTTAAGGCAAGGCAAGTTTATTTATATTGTACAATTCAGACACAAGGCAATTCAAAGTGCTTTACAAAGACAAGAATACATTCAAATAAAAACACCAAAATCACATTTCAAAGATAAGGGAAAAAGAAATAATAATAAAAAAAAAAAAAATAATAATAATAAAGAAATGTTATTTACATAAAATGAAGTCAAATATGAAATAAAAGCAAATGATCAGGGAAAATTAGGCGCATGAGGTACATTTTTATGTCTTGTCTTCACTTCCGTGTTTCCTGCACTGAACCCCAAATGGGGCCCCCTGAGGGGTGTGGGGGGGGGCATAATTCCTGCACTTTATCCCAAATGGGGCCCCCTGAGGAACGCGGGGGCTGTTAGATGATTTCAGGGTCGAGCAGGTGTCATGTTACTTTTCAGTGACAAACTAACAGAAGGTGAGGGGTGAACAAGGAGTGGCCCGCTGCTACACAAACAGCTCCCCATCAGAGAGCGTGCAGCACAGGACACCCTTGACATCTCGCTGGAGGATGCTACACAAACAGCCCCCCGTCAGAGGGCACACAGCACAGGGCGCCCTCGGCATCTCACTGCCCATGTCTGGCTTGTTTAATATATTGGTCATTAACTATATTTATGTGTGTAAACATGGAGGACACTCTAATCCTCTGCGATGTATGCATCCATTCAACTAAAGCACGGAAAGTCCTTCTTAGCCAGGCAAAATCCCCCACGAAGCACATCAGCAAATCGAGAAGTGCTCCGGGCTCCAGTCACCTAGCTCCTACCACAGTCATCAATCTTACCAATTAGATGTCTTTACTTTTTCAGGATAGTAAGAAATGTTACAAATAAAACCCATCATTCCAATATTCAAAATCGAATTTTTTCATAATTGACTGGATTCTACATATATACTTGTAAATGCAAAACTCAGTTTGTAGACTTAACAATAATAAAATAATACACAACCCCGATAAATAGCATTGAATTATATTTTATTATTATAATATATTGACATTTATAATCAGGTCATTATATAAAGTAATATAATTTTCATTGCTTAATTTACATTCACAATGAATAGAGAATTCATTATTCAGAATTCATCATTAATTAAGGTAATTTTTTTTATGTACAACAGGTACCTCTCATGGTTAATAGCAGTCTATGCATATTTAACTGAAATTTGTATTTCGATGCTTGGACAACTTTCTGCTTTCTGATACTGTCCAACAAGGGTAAAACATAATCTGAGTAATGTAATCAGGACGTGTGTAAGCACCTGCTCCAAAATGAAGGAAAACCTACTGACAATGCCAAGCAGGTAGTGTGACCCGAGCAGAGACAGTTTGCTTTTTTAGGATTCAGCCCTCCCAAGATGAGAGGGGACTCCTGTCACCAGATCCAGCCCCTGCCTTAATCCTCCTGGATTCAGGATCACATCATGTCCCAACCTGCCAGTTGCTGGAGTAGAGTATGCCATGGTAGATAAAACAAGGCCCAGAATACTTGTGTCTCTTAGACAAACCTACAGAACAGACACAGAAACCAGAATCTGCCATAGTGCTTATATGAACAAAGTACTCCTCAACATGTACTAAGAATGGTTGATCATTGGGGTTCCATCTCTCCCCTGCCAGATTTGATGGAAAAGAAACACATCACGAATGCACCTTCATTTCACCTAAATATCTTTTGCAGGTCATTCCTACTATACTATACTATAATCTGCCTTCTGCATTTCTGGGCTGTGGGCTGAACCTGCTTTAAGTGAAAATGTGCCCTCTTCCACTTAGCTTTATTATTCATTTCCTTCTTGCTCCCTCTTTTCTGCCTATGTTTTATTGTATATATTTATACACATATTTATATATATACGTATATACACACACAGACTTGCGTACCTAATTCCAATCACGACACCCACACACACACAAACAAACACACACCTACATATAGTGGATAGCAGGCTATTGAGTGCTGAGTTGATTCATGTGATCCCCACTCTTATACTAATTTCAAACTAAACCGAACGTGTCAGGCATTCTGAAAAAGAGCCCGTGTCTCTGTGCGACATTCTCCTGGTGGTACGTGACACCCACCTGGAACAATTTTTGCTCTGCCAGCCATTTTGGGAACACGCTGATGCTTTTGGGTGTATGTTGAGAAGGGTATTTTATTTCTAACCTTAGCAATTGGCATTTTTGGCCAGAACAGGCTGGACTTCCCTGTCTGCCAGACATGGCAAAAAATGTAATTAGTCATCTTTGATGAGATTGTGCTGTCATCAGCCCATCATCCGTGAAACAGAAGCACATGCCATCTGAAACTCATATAAACAACGCAGTACTGATACACACAGGACAGGTGACGTTCTGAAAAAGCAATAAACCATTAGCGGTGAAACGTGCAAAACTCCTACCAATAGTTTGGCTAATAAGAATATGATTCCCTCTTTTATAGCCTGCCATCTTATTATTTATGAACTTCATAAACATAAACATATAAACATAAGACGTTTATATAAACATTTATAAACATAAGTGGTGATCTCTTATTACCGCAAGGAGATAACTCTGGAAGCACGTTATAAAAACTTGCGGCTGCTATTCATAGACACATTGAGGGATGTAAATCACTTCCAGTCTAGAGGAGCTGAGTCACCAGCCACCAGAATGACAGCAATATTACTTAAATACACTGCCAGTCAATCCTATAGGCAACACAGGTGGCCGCCTAGGGGCACCGACTTGCCTAGGGTCAGCGATCGCAATAGGCCCATCCTAAAATTTCTCCAGGAATTTTTTCATTTCTAGTTATTATTATTATGGGCCTATTCATTTCAATGAAAGGCCCATATTGTTCTTCGAGTCTTAACCGACATTTTCCGAAATTGCGCTTAGCAAGAGAAATCTACAGAGCCGGTTCTGCTGCCCAGTCGAAGGGCTGACTTAGCCAGGCGGTTTGACATATGGAGTGTCTCAGCACGCCTTACAGATTCCGTGCTATTCAGCCTCAAAGTCGAAAAAAACCCTTTATTATTATTATTATTATTATGGGCCTATTAATTTCAATGAAAGGCCCATATTGTTCTTCGAGTCTTAACTGACATTTTCCGGAATTGCGCTTAGCCATTTAAATCTACAGAACCCGTTGCACTGCCAAATCGTAGGGCCTACTTAGCCGGACGGTTTGACATATCGGGTGTCTGGGCACGCCTTACGGATTGCGTGCTATTCAACCTCAAAATCGAAAAAAAACCTTTATTATTATTATGGGCCTATTCATTTCAATGAAAAGGCCCATATAGTTCTCCGAGTCTTAACCGACATTTTCCGGAATTGCGCTCAGCGAGAGAAATCTACAGAGCCGGTTCCATTGCCCAGTTGTAGGGCTGACTTAGCCGGACGGTTTGACATATGGCGTGTCTCAGCACGCCTTACGGATTCCGTGCTAGTCGGAAAAAAAACCCTTTATTTATTTATTATTGGCCTATTCATTTCAATGAAAAGGCCCATATTGTTCTTCAGGTCTTAACTGACATTTCCCAAATTTGCGCTTCGCCAGTGAAATCTACCGAGCCCGTTCCACTGCCCAGTCATAGGGCTTACTTAGCCAGACGGATTGACATATCGGGTGTCTCGGCACGCCTTACGGATTGCGTGCTATTCGAGCTCAAATTCGAAAAACCTTTATTATTATGGGCCTATTCATTTCAATGAAAGGCCCATATTGTTCTTCAAGTCTTAACTGACATTTTC